>JACCPG010010163.1:0-50034 GCA_016069955.1 Drepana arcuata | reverse complement strand
GGATGTGTTATCTTTGATAACATATGTACTTATATTATTGCGCGTTGGATTAATTATGGTTAACAGAGATTCAGGGGTTTAGTTTAAGTATGCATCTACCGTCACCTTAGTGATCTGTTACGTAACTTTATCTGTTGTACTTGTAGCCTATCCGATATAAATAAAGTGGTTCATAATTACATTTTTACATATTAAAATTCGAAAAGTCTTGCATTAAACTAAATAATGACCCCTCGACATGATTGGTGGGGACTAAACCTAAGGCTAGCGGTAGAAATCATTTGCCTATGTATTCGAGTAGCGCCAACAATATGCTTTAAACATATATTCTCACGCCTTCCCACAAGGGTCCCCGAAGGGGTAGGCAGAGGTGTATGGGTACTTAAACATACCTACTCTATATATCATATAGTACCCGTGTGCTTACGTAGAGAGGTAGGGCATAACGGGGATTTCCGTTAGAATTTAGTGGTGCCCGACTGGGGCAGGACCTCCACCTTATAGAAGTCCGTAGCCAAATAACACAATTTATTGTGTTGTGTTCCTATGCGAATATGGTGAATAAGGTCTCCAGTACTTAATGAGCTCTTTGGGGAGGGGGAGGATAGTTATATTGTGCTGGCAGCAGAGGTATTGGTCCTATGCTGCCACCACATTATAACTCCCCGAACATAGAGTGGCAGCGCGCAAGTGATACTTCGGTATCGTTAGCCTGTCAGTGCCTCCGCACAAAATTATACAAACGAATTTTAAGATTCCAACTGGATGTGTCTTATTTTCGCATGAAGGATCAGATCATGCCTAGTTCGAGAGCTGCATGTTATTTTTATGATGACCCGGACCTGAGTCTTGTATTTGTGTCGATCCGATCGTGTTGGAACCAAACGCTTAAAATTATCTAAATTAAAATATAAACGGACACGCATTATACTTATTAGGACAATATTTATTCAGCTGTTTTCAAACTGTTTTGTTTGTTTATTTGTAAGAACATTAATAAATGAACGTTGTTTACTCCCGCTTCCTTATGATCCAAATTGTTTGCGTTAAATTATTCATTAAGAAATCCAGACCCTGGAGAGTATTACGTTACTCTGTCGTTATAAAGTTGCAGTCAGTGTCCCGGATACTCGATCGCAGGTGCACTCTATTTATACTGTACCATCCTGTTTAGGGTTACCACCAGTAAGAAGTAATGCGGAGATGTTCGGCTTTGAACCTTCCTCCAAAACTAGGTTATAAGGAGATCATTACTTATAATGTAGGACATATGCGTAAATGTAAAAATAGCTGTTCTTTTGCTACCCCAAAACCAAAGTCTTTTGTAGTTTGGCATTTACATAGAAAGTGTTTGATTTAAAGATGAATAGTGTGTTACTAATGGTTAATATACTTCTAGCAGTTTATCAGTGTATTGTAGTATTTATGAGATTTTTTTAGGTTCAGAATATGTACAAATAACAAGAGTCCAATTCTTGACTCCTCTATCACCATTGCCTATATCTTTATTTTACCATTCAGCCATTTTCATATCTTCTCTGTTCGAATCAAATCAAATCAAATCAAATCAAAATCTTTTTATTTCACATAGGCCCAGGTGGGCACTTATAAAACGTCGAAAAAAGAGCACGGTTCGGGTTGGTCGCTTCCATGGAGAAGAACCGGCAAGAAACTCCATGGTTACTCTTTTCAAATCGTTAGGCATATACAACAATAATATTTTTTCGTTACGAATGCTTCAGATGTGTCTATTACATATATAGGTACTATTTAACCAATTTTCACCTTATGTGGATTATGAGATAGCCATGGTGGTCGAGTGGTTCGAGCAGTTGCCTGCGACGCGAAGGTCGCAAGTTCGAATCCCGACTGTACCAATGAGTTTTTCTGAACTTAAATACAGTGATTAGTCACACCACGAGCTTAACGGTGAAGGAAAACATCGAGAGGAAGCCTGCATACGTCTGAGAAGAAATTCAAAGGCGTATGTATAGTCGTGCTAGAGTAACGGCGATGGACTCGCCATCTGTCACGTTGGCACCTAATATACCTCTGGCGGAAAGTGGGTGTGTGGGTTATTACCTGTACACCTATGCCTACCCCTTCGGGGACCCTTGTGGGAAGGCGTGAGGATATATTATATTATTTATAGATTAATATCTATAAAAGAAAAGTGGGTAATATTTCCACGAATTTCACTTGGGACTAGTCCAAAAGTGTTGGTAGCCCTTTCTAGTCCACAATCCGGTCTCTTTACTAGACCAGCTGTCTGGACATTAAAGATTTATTTATATTACGCTGGCTGGGTTTGGGAACGGAAGTATCTCTACTAAGAATTTTTGGCAATACATAGCGAAATACCTATTTAGGCGATTGACGTAGCGGTACGTACCGATACGCATTGCTCCGCTAATAGTACGTACAATTGCAAATTGGACGTAAAATAAATAAATAAATATCCTCACGCCTTCCCACAAAGGTCCCCGAAGGGGTAGGCAGAGGTTTTTTGGTAATACCCACACACCCACTTTCCGCCGAGGTATATTAGGTGACAACGTGACAGATGGCGAGTCCATCGCCGTTACTTAAGCACGACTATATATCCGCCTTTGAATTTCTTCTCAGACGTATGCAGGTTTCCTCACGATGTTTTCCTTCACCGTAAAGCTCGTGGTGTGACTAATCACTGTACTAAAGTTCAGAAAAACTCATTGGTACAGTACCGGTTTGTGTGAAAACAACACACGAGTAATGATGATCTTAAGACATACATTTATTATACTTGTTAGTATTTAAATTTTGTTTCCAGCCGCTCAAGGCCATGAATTATAATTAGCTTCCGAATTATAACATTAAATTATGCGCCTACTTATTTTAAGACGATCAGGTATCGTGTGTCTTTGCTGCATAATACATAATACCTACTGTAAGGATGTTAATGTGTGTGTGTAAATAAATAAATAAACAAACTATCTACGCCTGCGTGGACGTCGAAAAGTAGTTTATATATTTTTCGGGATTAAAATGTACCCTATGTCCTAATCTTAGGTATAAGCCATTCACCATTTAATCTTTCAGCCAAATCGGTTCAGCTATCCAAACTTACAAACTTTCGTCTTAATAATATTACTAGTAAGATGTAGCTCGTAATTAAATTAGGAAATTGACTAACCGCCTATAGACGCTTGCAACTTGCTTATGAGGTGTAACCCCCAGGCTACGCTCGCGCGTCGCAGACCTCTTTTTCACACCCTCCTAAAGGAAAGCAAAGTGCAAACGTTAACCTCAAAAAAGCTCAAAGGTTGGGCAAATCTGTAGCCAATTATCAATGTTCTCATATTTTCGTGTAATTACTAGTCGATGAGCTAGCAACCTAAATAATCGCCATATTTGATTAATTACGTGTTGAAAGTGTAAAGACCTACAATGGCCCACTACATTAACCGACATTGTTATTAATTGTGTAACAAAAACAGTTTCATTGAGTACTCGTTTGGTGTACGTGCCGTACCCGCACGCGACGCGCCCACATCAACGTAATCCCATTCTCTAGCAAAACCTTGACCTAAGCAAGCTAGCTCTACCGGTACCATTGTACATTCCTTGCTTTTATTCAGAAGGCTAATTAAATTCTGTCTAGATGCTTTTCTTACTTTTTTCAATACAATTTTCAAAGAGCCGTGGTGCCCGAGTGGTTCGAGCAGTTGCCTGCGACGTAAAGGTCGCAAGTTCGAATCCCGACTGTACCAATGAGTTTTTCTGAACTTAAGTACAGTGATTAGTCACACCACGAGCTTTACGGTGAAGGAAAACATCGAGAGGAAACATACATACGTCTGAGAAGAAATTCAAAGGCGTATGTATAGGACTTGGCGTGATGATATGTATGTATGTATGTATGTATAGTTATGTTAGAGTAACGGCGATGGACTCGCCATCTATCACGTCGGCACCTAATATGCCTCTGGCGGAAAGTGGGTACCCCTGGGCTACCCCTTCGGGGACCCTTGTGGGAAGGCGTGAGGATATTTATTTATTTTTAAATTTTCGCCAAGCCTTTGCAATTCCGAGTAAGACCGGGCGCGGCGTAACAGCTCATTTACACTATCAGTAAACACTTGGTTTGCTTCCTTTATTTAAAAAGTTTAAATTTTTCAAGCCCAACCTTCCTACATTTCGATTAACCTTTGCTTTGTTTCTTATGAATTTTGCATCTTAATGGCTATTGACTAAAACTACTACTTCATGTATTATATTGTTCAATTGATAATATTAATATTAATTGATTTTATGAATACCTCTGCAGACCGCAGAGCACAGCAATTTACAAGGTGTATAACATGTATTGAGAGGTTAGTTCTGTTTAAGCAATCTTCACTGCGTTTACAATTTTATCTGAGTTCATGATTATCTAAGAATGTTTACAAACATGCATACTATTAGCCTGATATTTATTGGAGCCGAAAGACGCATTCGAAATACTATAATTCGGTGTTTTTCTTTTCGTCCGAACATCTATTTGCAGTTGTCTGTCTGTTCTTATTTGTGGCTGTAGTGACGCAGGTGTTAACGTGTTAGTACTTGCGATTGGATAAATAATGTAAGCGTGTACTTGAATTAACAATAATTTGTTCGAACTTGGCCTCTTTAATAGCAAGTATTCTTGTTAGGATTCGCATAATAATGTGTATGGAGTTTACCCGAAGAGGTAGGTAGGTACTTACTAATTTAACTTCACTGTAGACTTTATGCAAAGGCGAAATAAGCCTAGAAATATTTAAGTAAATTTGCTGTTGTATTTTTTTGTATACTCTCATATCAGAATTACTGCAAATAAAGTAATGCTATTTGCTATGAGCAAGTTTACCTTGCTTAATCCGACACGGCATGACACGCGCGGCGGTGTCACTGCCGTAGTAACCTGATATGATTTGAGAATCATAATACTATATCGTCTCTTACATACGGCCTCTACACGTTATGTAAGAGCATTTGAATGTATACATTATTGGATAAAATTGTATAATTAATTCTAGGCTAGACTAGATTTCTAGACCTCTGGCGGAAAGTGGGTGTGTGGGTATTACCTATACATCTCTGCCTACCCCTTCGGGGACCCTTGTGGGAAGGCGTGAGGATATATATATAATTCTAGGCTGTATGTTGTTTGTTGTTTGCCTGTTTACTTTTATAATGTAATTCCAATTGGCGCCACTTTTATTTTATTAGTTTTTTGGAAAACTTTTACTGAGTAGTGTGTGAAGTGTGAAGTAACTAATAAAAACGTTTATTAAGTTCAAACTCAAAGAAGTCTTGTTTATTAACCTAATCTCAATATAAATCAGATTATTGTATGTAAGTAGGCAAACGAGGTGACTTGATACGAATATCCGATTATGTATGAGGGGTGCAATTAATGACTTTGGAGGCCTGTAAACTACCTAATATTTCATTTAGGTAGTGGATTCATCTGCACGCTTTCGCATTGTACATCCGTTTCGTCCACCTTTCTTCACTCATTCTTTCTACATGTTCAAACTAACGCAATTTGCCCTCGTTCACGCCAGTTGCTTTGCAAATCTGAGTAATGTATCAAAGCACGTGGCTCCCGTTATATTTGCGACAACAACGGACCTACACAACTCGATTATTGTGTAACGTAGTTAACACACCGTGTTCTTCAATTGTCATCTGTGTGGTCGTTCTATTATTTACAGCGTGCTGTTTTTGGCATCGATCGATTATAATCTATTTATAGAGGTGATTGGAACTTGTTGCTGTTCGGCTATAATCAATACTCTTTGGTATTGATACGTAGGTATACGACTATATGAGGATTCATGCATCATGCATGTTTATCGGTAGCCATGGTGGTCCAGTGGTTCGAGTAGGTACGAACCCCGACTGTACCAACAAGGTTTTTCAGATCTTAAGTGTAGTGATTAATCTAATAAAACCTAGAGCTTTACGGTGAAAGAAAACATCGGGAAGAAATCTGCCTACGTTTGGGAACTCTTGTTCACCTGTCACATTCGCACTCAGATATATCTGCGGCGAGGAATGTATTTTTTCACTTCTGAGACCTTTGTGGGAAGGCTTGAAAAGCTTACTATGGTTGCGTCGAAAATTCGCCTCATTGATCGCGAGAAATGCACTGTTATCTGTTATTCTGCACGTATCTGTTAACGCCGCGATAGCTCGCCATCAATATATTGATGAGCGATCCGCTCATCAGAGTTATCAAGAGTCTGCCGTGAAATACAAATCTGCCAGAGGTATATTAAGTGCCAAAGTGACAGATGGGTTTCCTCTCGATGTTTTGTAAATATTATATTCTTATTTCTGTAATAAACAGTTAAAAAAATTTATAGAAAAATCTAAATGTTACCAACCCATTACATTGCGGTGGGTACACCTTTAGGCTTTCAGATGTGATAAGGACTCTGTAATCACGTTAGCATCTAGACCAGCGGTAAGGAAAATATTAAGCAAACACTGTGCGCGTGTTGTGGAACTGTTACTAGCGTAACGCGTGCGTATGTTATTCAATATTTTTCTTCAAAACGCATTTGTTGCGTCCGCCACCTGTCTCCATGCAATAATTCAACTGTATGGCCACACTCCAATCATTACCACGCGAGCGTCCCCACACGGATTCCTATATAAAATTAGCGAGTCACCTCTTTTATTGCAATCTGTTTGGTCACGTACCATAGATTATAATAATCTCAGGTTGAGATCAATACGTTGTTAAATTATGGTTACTTACTGCCGTTCTTTAGTTGCTCAACGTACAATTTGTCCAAATTGCGCTGGTTAGGTTAGAACAATGCAGTCTAACGATATACATACGTCAGTAATAGTTTTTCCATACAACCAGCCACGAGACTTACAGTATCTTCATTTATTATTATAAAAAGAAATGATTTGGTTACTTGCAAGTAAAATTTTTTGTAATGGATGAACTTCCTCACGCCTTCCCACAAGGGTCCCCGAAGGTAGTACCCGCACACCCATTTTACGCCAGAGATATTTTAGGTGCCAACATGACAGTTGGCGCGTCCCTCGCCGTTACTCAAGCACGTCCATACATGCGCATTTGGATTGCTTCTCAGACGTTGATGGATGAACTTAGAAACGATTAAACTGATTTGGAAAGCTACATTATTCAGGAGTACACTGATATTCTTTTTGTTAAATGAACTTTCTATTAAAATAGCAATAATATTTGTGTATAATTACGCGGGTGATTCCTCGGGGCACAACTAGTTGCATATAATTGTTGGCCTGACGTCACACAAGTCTACATCCAGATATCATTGGGTGCAAATACCTAAATCCTTTTCAAGTGTTATGTACGCTCAGCCTCCGAAGCCTACGCGTTCATTGTTACGTAAGCGTGTGAATGGTTATCTCATTGCGTTAGCGTACACACTGATCGCTACAGGGTATGCAGAGCCAAGATTAACCTAGTTATATGAATCTATTGTTATTTGAATTTACCAATATGTTATAGAAAGTTAACTATTGTATGACTAGGTACCTACTTTCAAGTGTTTTTTGCTTTCCGCTTGATGGTAAGCGGTTACCGCCGCCTATGGACGCTTGCAACACTAGGGTATAATAGCTCGTGCGGTGCCGACCCTGCACGAATGATTTTTGCATTAAGATCGCCGGTCAGGGTGGGGGTTGAAGGACATCACATATGGCTGAGTATAGTATCTTTTATAACTGTAATTTCCCTCGACGGTAAACCGTAAATAAGATACGTCAGGAATAGTGAAAGTAAGTTCGGAGGATAGCAACTTTTGGAATAAAATAGAACGTCGTCGAAAAGTATGTAAAATACGGTGAACTTTATACTATATGAAACAATAAGCGAGTGATACCCCTGGTGTTGCGAGCGTCCATAGGCGGCGGGAATCGCTTACCATCAGGCGGACCGCATGCTTGTTTGCCACCCAAGTGGTATAAAAAAACAATAAGCCGACTGGAAAGGCGACAGCAGAAAATGCAATATAATGACATCCATGTCTGAACCATAAACAACAATGGTATATTCTTTCTTGAATGAGTCTTTCAAAAGTTACAACGTTAACTGTAACCTAATAAAAAATATTGTCCCATTCTTTTGCTCAATTAAACAATATCAATAATATTGTGGTTACAGCCATCCACCCAATAAAAGGTTATAAAGATGACATAATTATTTTAGGGAGAAAGTGTGTCGTATATGGCGACTGAAGGGCTTGCCCATAAGTTTCGATGGGGGCTTTGTCTAGACGGCAGCGCGTTGTGACTCTTGCTGTCAAAGACACCTGTCGTATAACTGCCACCGTAATTCAAGCGTGCGAAAGGGACAAAAGAAAAGACGTCATCACATGTCTATTAAAAAATATTTAATGACGATTGCCGGTAACGTTTGTTAACAAGACAACGGTCGGTCAAAATATTGTGCGAGCTTAGAGAGTAAGGCCTATTGTATAAAACTGAGTGTTGGAACGGTGAAAGATCACGCACGACCCAAAAACAATGTAACGAACCAGACTGCGCTTCCTGCTTCTTTGTTCATTAACAAGACTATTTTTTTTGGGTACTCTACTCAACGTGCAATGAATAATTTGTAGTATTTTAATTCGAGCTTTCATAAATCATTTTGGTATTCAGTACCCAACGTGCAGGGTCTGCAGCGCGCGAGCGATACCCTTGATGTTGCAAGCGTCCATAGGCAGCGGTAACCGCTTACCATCAGCCGGGCCGCATGTTTGTTTGGAACCCAGGTGGTATAAAAAAAATAAGAATAATTTGTAGTTTTATTTTGACCTTTATAAATCATATCCTATGTGTTAGTCCAGCTTATTATCTATCTATGTATTTATGTACCATATTTCTCCATTTGCGTGCGGTAGATGGTCTAAAATATTTAGATAGGATAGCATAATATCTAAATATACCTTGACCCCACGGAACGGGCTGGGGTGGATAAACAAGCTTTCATATTACTTTCAGCATACGTTGTAACTAATCCTTTAGTCGCCAAGGTTCTCCCGCGTTGTAAATTGAAAGCGTTCCACTTGCCAATATACATCTTGTGAAGGTTATTTTATTATGCACGAGTTTTAATATTAAGAGATGTATTTTTTCACGCATTGCTAAAACAGACCGCGGGCGTAGACAGATGTGTATAACATCTGACACGTGACAGATGGCGTGACTAGCGTCGTCTCAGACAGAACTTTTTGAGATCGGGACTGACCGCCCGGTTTTGAACTTGCAATCTTAACTTTGCATACCACTAATTAAACCAGTCGGCTACCGCGACTCTTCATTACCATGTACTCAAAGTAAATGTTAA
The DNA here is from genome assembly GCA_016069955.1 of Drepana arcuata. Classification (NCBI taxonomy): domain Eukaryota; kingdom Metazoa; phylum Arthropoda; class Insecta; order Lepidoptera; family Drepanidae; genus Drepana; species Drepana arcuata. The sequence continues at coordinate 40,679 of JACCPG010010163.1, read as the reverse complement.
GTGTCTTGTGTAAAATCATATGTTTGTAACATTTTTTTATGTCATAAAGCGAACACAGTTTGGTAATTACGTACCAGAATAAAACAACCATCGTAAATTATCTTATTAAGTACTAGTTGTACCCCGCGGTGTCAACCGGTTCAATTTTTTTTTTTTATACAACAAAAGTGGCAAACCATACGGCCCACCTGATGGGAAACGGTTACCGTAGCCTATTTACGCTCACGATACCGAAGTATCACTTGCGTGTTGCCACTCTGTGTTCGGAGAGTTATAGTGTGCTGGCAGCATAAGGTTTAATCCCTCTGCTTCCAATACAATGTAACAATCCTCCCCCCTCCCCAAGGAGTTCATTACTGGAAACCTTATTTTATTTCAATCGTGATTTTTCCTCCAATAAAACATATACTATGTCTTACAAACATATCAGCACGCCGAGTCCCTAACGGGGTAGGCAGAGAGTGTAGAGCGCCAGTTCTATCTAGGCTTCAGTCTCTTCATACATGCTCGTCGGTTTCGAGTACTCTTGATATTCCCGTCCTTGAGCGTTCGATCGATTTGATCCAGTTACTTGTGTCTTGAATGTGGTCTTCATCTGCCTCTTCTTGCACACACTTTTGCTTTCTATATCTGTTTCGTAAATTTTTCCTCACTCAATCTTTCTATATGTCCAAATCAACTGTATCTTGATCCAGCTAATATTATACCTCTGTTCCAAATTCAATACAATTCCACTCAGCCGTACTGGCATGCTCGAACAACCATACTTACAAACTTTCGTTATAATATTGGTAGGATGTTGACTAGGACAGTTGAAGACAACTCGTCATGGAACGTCCAATACAGTGTAGTTTATGAAAATGCAAACAATTATCGAGAATGCAGGCGCGCTGACCTTGCCAGCAAACGCCTAGGAACAAGAGCGATTGCTTCAATTAATTATTGATCGAAATGTGCTCCATTTGCTCAGTCTCGATTCAAACATGAAACGCATTCTTCACTTGTTATGACAATAAAGCATGCTACACAATAGTTTAGTGGAGTGGAGTTGGAGTTAGCCGTGGTGGCCGAGCGGTTGGAGTAGCAACGCAAAAGTTGAAAGTTGGAATCCCTCCGTACCAATTAGTTTTTTCTCGAGTTCAGTACAATGATTAATCACCCCACGAGTTTTCGGTGAGGCAGAACATTGAGTGGCATCCTGCATACGTTTGTGAAGAGCAATGACGTATAGTCATGCCGCCCGCCCGCAATGTTTCATAGTGGCACCCATCTCCAGCGAAAAATGTGTGTTGTTACACCTCTACCTATCCCTTCGGAGACTTTTAAACAACGACGATACCATAAAAACTGTCACAATAACATTTGAAATGGTATAAACAATAAAATATGTGCGGTGTATAGTTGCGACACGTACATATCTATAATTACATAAGTTAAGTTAATGTGCCTAGTGTAATATTTCATATGTCTTGCAGTTTTTCTGATGAATTGGTTAATGACAGCGGAGGGAAGGTGGGCCGAGCTATGTTGCAGACTGTAATGCTATAGTCGTTATGTACATTGTGTAGCGAAGTTACAAGCGAGAAGCGGTTTTTACTATTAGACGTGGACCGGATCTAACTGGTTCTGGTAGCTAAGTTGTTTGCGGAATCAACCACATTTTTTTAACCGGGGTTGTAAGTTATATTTCCCTCACTCGCGGTAATCAACTTACGATGATTTTAAAACCAACTGGGCATTTTAAAATATTATAGATAGTTCGAGTATATTACTCGAGTGGTAGTATTCTACCACCCTAACAAATTTAATACATTGCCTTTAGAAGTATATTGTATTTAATTCTTTATAGATATTTCTGTATAAGTGTGCCGGGCAAGGTTCAAACTCAGGCAATTTAGGAGAACAATGTGATTCCAAAATATATTCAAATTCTTCACCTTTTTAACAGAATTTGTAATTTACTTTATCTTAACGTCCTTAACTAAGATAAACTTTAAGAGAGGTAGGGCATAACGTATTCTCCGTTCGAATTTGGAGCTGCCCGACTGGGGCAGGACCTCCACCTTATAGAAGTCCGTAGCCAAATATGTAACACAATTTTTTTGTGTTGTGTTCCTACGTGGTGAATAAGGTTTCCAGTAATGAGCTCCTTGGGAGGGGGGGAGGATTGTTATATTGTGTCGGCAACCGAGGGATTAGACCTATTATGTTGTCAACACAGTATAACTCTCTGAACACAGAGTGGCAACGCGCAAGTGATACTTAGGTATCGTGAGCGTAAATAGGCTACGGTAACCGTTTCCCATCAGATGGGCCGTATGCTTGTTTGCCACTCTTGTTGTATAAAAAAAAAAACTGTCTGTCAAGGCTACGATGGATTTTTTGCCTGCTAGTAACAAAACAAGCAATTATTGCTGGTAACGTTATGTAACAAAATGAAACTAATTTGTTAAATCTGAAGGGTTTCGCATTAATCTGATTGGGAATGGTTGGCGTCACTGGCTTGTTGCGTATTTAATGCGATTACCATGTCGTATACGTAACGAGTAGTTGATATTATTCTTCTGGGCTTCAATTCCTATATTTAATACATATCTCTTTCTCTTTTCTTTATCATTACTACAATTTAACTAATATTATAAATACGAAAGTTTGTGAGGATGTATACATGTTTGTTACTCAATCACGGCCACGGTACAGATATAATATATATATCCTCACGCCTTCCCACAAGGGTCCCCGAAGGGGTAGGCAGAGGTGTATAGGTAATACCCACACACCCACTTTCCGCCAGAGGTATATTAGGTGCCAACGTGACAGATGGCGAGTCCATCGCCGTTACTCAAGCACGACTATACATACGCCTTTGAATTTCTTCTCAGACGTATGCAGGTTTCCTCTCGATGTTTTCCTTCACCGTAAAGCTCGTGGTGTGACTAATCACTGTACTTAAGTTTAGAAAAACTCATTGGTACAGTCGGGATTCGAACTTGCGACCTTTGCGTCGCAGGCAACTACTCGAACCACTCGGCCACCACGGCTCTTAGGTTAGATATAGTTTACTAGCTGAATTAACATACAGGATAATATGGTTTATGTCTGAAATATATGAAATCAAATTTTAAGCGGCTGACATCGGGCTCAGCAATATTTTTATCGGTTTTTATCGTTGTTCAAAGTGCCTAGATAGATACGTAGTACGTAGGTAGCAAACGGTTTAGATCACAAAATTTTCCTAAATAACGTTTTCTCAGAAACAAACTTCCAATTACGTCGAACTGCAGTGTTATAAACATATCGCTCAATGGCCAAGAGTTTATCTTATCTCGCCTAGTTTGTGATAGTTAGTCACTAATTCGAACCAAACACCGCTAGCGCATTATTATCTTCTCCGGAATAAACTTTAAATATGGGAATCACGTTGAATAGTGCTTATCTCTCGTCTGTAACGCTGCGCGCTCACAACAAGTCCAAACTTACCGGCGTTGCTTACAAATGGATATCTAGGTCGTAACATTTCGCAGCGTGGGTGGTTTCCTATCAGAGCACCGATGTATTGAACACGGCATCTGTGCAAACACCCCTCGACCTTCAGTCTCCTATCGTTGTCGTGAAATCCAACAGACGCGCATTATAAACACTTGAAACCTTTGATGGTCTGAGCAAAATTCCAATGAAATGTCTTTCAGCTAAATATTTATGTACGCCGCTCTAAACACGCTCCTAAAAAGAATCGAGTGCTCACCTTATTTACCTACAAATTGATATTTTTCATGTCGAGACGCTTTTGTACATGTGTTTTATTCTTAGCGTCAACGTTGCGGGGGTTGAACTGTGGAGTTCATTTTAATATGCTAACTAAACTACCAGACCTTTTAACAGCAGTTGCGCAACCCCCCACGCAGCTGTTCATTCAGAAAAAAAGGTTGATGAAGGAAAATCTATATTTTGATCATTCAAGTAATTTATTTTATCTTTACGCCTTTCAACAAGGGTCCCCGAAGGGGTAGGTAGAGGTGTGTAGGTACATCCACGTTCCGCAGGAGATATATTTTCGGTGCCAGCTTGACAGACGGCGAGTCCATAGTTTTTACTCAAGCTGTAAATGTACGTCTTTGAATTTCTTCTCAAACGTTTCGGCTTCCTCTCGATGTTTCTTCACCGCAAAGCTCGTGGTGTGATTAATACAAATAATTTGTTTGTTGTTAGTACAATATCCACTTCATTCGAGATAATTTCTCGTAATCAGGTGTCAGTTGATGTGAGTTTTTATTCCTTCCTACCTACATAGGAAATTACTTTCTATTTTACCTCAAACAAAAGAACAATCTAATAATATTGTTGCCTAGTTTTCTATATTAGTGTATAAGTACATTGTTTAAACAAAATTCCAGGCAGAGTTATTTATACTGTCTAATGATTAAACCAGGCTACCCAGTTCATTAATTACAACTAACTTCTAATTATACCGACGTTAATAATTTATAGTATAACATCATTTTATATCAATAGGTGGATAAATTGCAAACGCGCTGTAGCGAACAGTGACTGCAGTAACATCTTTCGCTAGCTAAATGCATGGTGCGTGTTCCATTATTGAGCACAGTGTGCGCTGTGTAATACTTTTCGCTAACAACCGAAGGACTTTCATTTGCTTACGGCACTGTGTCGCGGGTGTGCGTCAGAGAATGTCAGATAGGAGCCGTTATCAAAATGGCGTCGCGTGGCTTGGGGCGGCCATTGCAACGCTCGGCTCGGCCGCGGTCGTTGACGCGGCACGCGGGGTCTGGCGGGGCAGCGGCGGCTTGTCGTGTATTGATCGCGTACAAGCCGGCTTAGGAACGACTTTGAGCGACATCTAGTGTGGCGAGCAGGAAACTGTAGTTACAGTCTTATACTATAGATGGCACTTTATAGCACAAAAATAAATGCACGTAAAAGGAAGTCTACTTACAATTCCTAGGCCTTTTCCTATAATATTTAAAATAACAGTGTCCGCCGTTTCACCAGCGTATTTTTTTTGTTTTGATATCAGTTTTAATTTCTCTGAAATGTGTCTTACAAATGTGACATTTTAGAAATGTTGGTTACAGCTTATTAATATTGTTATATTAACATTATATTATTATTAATTGTAATTTAATTTTGTCCACAGTGTAAGGACTTCGAGAAAGTAGGCGCCACAATAGCAGTTACCCCCTGCGATGTGGTCGAAGAAGCTGACATCACCTTCTCCTGTGTGGCAGACCCTCAGGCGGCTAAGGAGGTACATACTATATAAATCGTAATACTATGAGGTATTCTACCTCTCCTTATTATTATTCTTTTTATTTCGCTCGATATAGGGTTCACCTGGGTCCTGGACTTTATCGAAAAATAACATATTCTGCATATAGTAACTGGTGATACCATGGCCACAGGAACTCTGCCCACAAGATGGGACAGCCTATAGATGATTGCCACAGTGTCAAGCGTGATGCTTTAAATTAATAATTATGTTGTCCTTCAGAGACAAAATCCTTCTCTGTTACCGTTCACGCTCTCCGGTATAGGTATATAATTTGTGGCAATGGCCATAGTTGTGGAAAAAGTTTTCCGCACAACGGATACCGTGAGCGTGACCAGAAAGGGTTTTTTTCTAGTTTTCTCACTAAGGAGCAGTTGTAGATATGTATTTTAATAGATTTTAATACAAATAAGAATATATACTCTACAGTGTCTACACAGTTTAGAGAACTGGCACTGTACTCTTTTTGCCGCTATGATATGTCTGTACTACGCAGCTCATGGCAAATTTGATAGCAGCAATTCCATCAAAATTACTGACGTCATCACCTCCCATTTCGTTTAGTCTACAAAGGAACATTTTATGGCTAATTTGTTAGAAGGTCAACTGCGTAGGTCTGGGCTATCAGGTAAGTGACACGTGACATTGGCCTTTTTTTATCTATAATCGATTGAACGGACATCTGATTACCAGTAGATGGGTTTTTGGATACGAGGTTAGTGTTTACGCCCGACCGTTCCGAAATCAAAATATTTTTATTTCACATAGGCCTAGATGGCACTTATAAATCACAAAAAGGTACACGTTCATCAACAACGTAGGATTTGATGCGGCGGTTACCGCTTACCATCAGACGGACCGCTGTTTTGCCACCGTCTTTGCCACCCTAGTGATACAAAAAAAGGGCCCCATAATTGAATAGGAATGTTTTAAATCCAACACTGTATGTTACAGATGGTATTCGGCAACTGCGGTGTGCTGCACTGTCCTTCCCTGGAGTCCAAGGGCTACGTGGAGATGACCTCCATAGACGCGGACACGTCGCACGACATCGTTGAGGCCATCAGCGGGAAGGGTGGCCGGTACCTAGAAGCACAGGTAAGGAGACTGATTCTTTAAGATATACCTACGAGGTATCCAATCACACATAACCTTCTACCACCTTGAAAGCATTGCGCTGTTTCAAAGGAATTTTCTTCCGCGCTCGCTCATACTTTGCCAACAGTTAAGGAATGCGGATCGCTCATAATTTCGCTAGACCAGTCACTAGTAAAGCAGCTCTGGGAACTTCGCTCATCACAAGCAGTGCTATTTAAATGCGAAACAAAAGTACATCGCAGTACAAGCGCTTTCTCACATTCCCTGACACTACATGTACCCAATACATGTGCTGTTCCTCTGCTAACTAACTTTAATTCCAGATCCAAGGGTCCAAGACCCAGGCGGAGGAGGGCACGCTGATCATCCTGGCAGCCGGCGACCGCTCCCTCTTCGACGACTGCCAGTCGTGCTTCAAAGCGATGAGCAAGAACTCCTTTTACCTTGGTAGTAGTCAGCTTCTCCGGTTATTGGCGCGAGGAAACTTGGACGTTGACAATTATCGCACTTATGTTAATGCACTTAGAGCTCAATTTCACATATTATCTGCATTATTCTTTGGCAGCCGGCGGTCGATATTCAAAGAAGGACCGTATCAGCGCCTATTTAGAACTGGTTAAAGAACCACCCGTCGTTCACACGACGATAATAATGTTTGTGTTCTGCAACCATTGTACATACAGTGAGGGTATGAAAACCTAGTTGGTTCACAAACTGTTCCTAAATCAACAAAATGAGAACTTAGTTCCTACGAGGCCCATAGTACCTTTTAAAACTAAAGCACTAAGCAGACAACTGCTGTGAAGTTTCCAACAACGAGCTTTTTGGGGAGAGGGAGAGAAGAATAGAACTGAGGATACTGCCTTCAATATAGTATGGAACTTTTTAAGAACCTTGCTAATTCTAAGTTCGAATCGCTCAAATATGTTCTGTTTAAACTGATAAAGAAACAGAATATTACTAGTATTGAACCCTTTGTCTTACATTTCTTACGATCTGTAATTATATGTGATGTGGTATGACATTTATATACCTGTCTCTTTCGCACTTCTGAATTATGTGACCGCTAGTATCAAAGAGTGATTATTGATATATGTATACGGATACACGGTCACGTGTTTAGCATTGTATACATTTTCTTCCTGAACACTTCCATTCTATTGAATTGTTAGTCTATGTATGCATGGTATTTTGATGTGAGAGTGCGCTGATTTGAGCATGGATTAAATGCATGCGTTATACATGTTGGTGTATATATTTGTAATAAAGCATCCGGTCGAACTGATGGTGATGTAGATTATTGGCATAATAGTACTATTATTATCCAATGGTTCAAATATTCAAATCAGTTGCATAGTGGAGTCATTTAGAATTAGTTTCAGATCGCTTTTTCTAGTTTGTGTTATTGCATAGTTTTTTCTTAGTTGCACTTTATATTATTTTGTAATTGTCAACGACCAAATCCGAGCGACCGAAATTACTTTGTGTATTGTTGTTTCTAGTGTCTGGTTGCGTGTAGGGTTGGTTCTTTTATTTGGAAAATAGTTTAATTAAGTCTTATCAGGTATGTATGTCAGTAATATATCTATCTAAGACTAGCTGTTCCTCTCATCGCAACAATTGCTATGGTAACTGTCAATAGCACAATTTGGAGTATATAAATAAATAAATAAATATATCCTCACGCCTTCCCACAAGGGTCCCCGAAGGGGTAGGCAGAGGTGTATAGGTGTATTGGAGTATATATATGTTTTATATGCAAAAACTAGCCCGGAGCGCGGAGGGTGGCGGGGGGAAACACAACAATCAACTCGGTGGTTAGAAGCGCACTGTCCGTTTAATCTTAAATGCACGGGGACGGGGGCGGGGCACAGCCCGCACACATACGAGCTAATACACATACATAACAATATACATTTCTTATAGATTACATAATGTCCAATAACAGATATTACAATAACATTATGCTGTATATCAAATATATCTCTGGCGGAAAGTGCCCTTGTGGGAAGGGAAATATATTCCCAAGAATATATATTATGCTGTATACCGATATATGTGTATGTGTGTGTGTATTTTGTATCACTATTTATTAGCTACGGGAGAAGGAATGATGTATGTAAGTCTAGAGGTAACTGGCGCTCTACTCTCTCTGCCCGTGATATGTATATATTTTCCACCAGATTCTCCTTCCAAGGATAGTATGTCATAATGCCATGGAATTTATGAATGCTTAGAAGAAAAATAAATATATTATAGTTTACAGCATGATTACATATTACTTGAAAAAAAGCTGATTTTATTTAAGATACGAAGCTTACCAAATCTTGATTGGGGATATTGTTATGAGTAAATGTATATCACGTAAAATGCACATAGAACAGAATGGAATGTGCCGATTCGGTCGGTGTGTAATGACGTTGGTGCGCACGGCAGTACATGTAGCGGCGATGTTGCAGGCGACATCGGCAACGCGTCCAAGATGAACTCGGTGCTGCAAGTGGTGGGCGGCGTGTCGCTGGCCGCGCTGGCCGAGGGCCTGGCGCTGGCCGACCGCGCGGGGCTGTCGCAGGCCGACCTGCTGGACGTGCTGGCGCTCACGCCGCTGGCCTCGCCGCACCTCATCCTCAAGGGCAGAGGTAACGCGCTCTCCCACCTGCAGCCTCCCCCCCACGCTGGCCCCGCGCGGGGCTGTCGCAGGCCGACCTGCTGGACGTGCTGGCGCTCACGCCGCTGGCCTCGCCGCACCTCATCCTCAAGGGCAGAGGTAACGCGCTCTCCCACCTGCAGCCTCCCCCCCACGCTGGCCCCGCGCGGGTCGCAGGCCGACCTGCTGGACGTGCTGGCGCTCACGCCGCTGGCCTCGCCGCACCTCATCCTCAGGGCAGAGGTAACGCTCTCCCACCTGCAGCCTCCCCGGCCGCGCGGGGTCGCAGGCCGACCTGCTGGACGTGCTGGCGCTCCCGCCGCTGGCCTCGCCGCACCTCATCCTCAAGGGCAGAGGTAACGCGCTCTCCCACCTGCAGCCTCCCCCCCACGCTGGCCCCGCGCGGGGCTGTCGCAGGCCGACCTGCTGGACGTGCTGGCGCTCACGCCGCTGGCCTCGCCGCACCTCATCCTCCAGGGCAGAGGTAACGCGCTCTCCCACCTGCAGCCTCCCCCCCACGCTGGCCCCGCGCGGGGCTGTCGCAGGCCGACCTGCTGGACGTGCTGGCGCTCACGCCGCTGGCCTCGCCGCACCTCATCCTCAAGGGCAGAGGTAACGCGCTCTCCCACCTGCAGCCCCCCCCCCACGCTGGCCCCGCGCGGGGCTGTCGCAGGCCGACCTGCTGGACGTGCTGGCGCTCACGCCGCTGGCCTCGCCGCACCTCATCCTCAAGGGCAGAGGTAACGCGCTCTCCCACCTGCAGCCTCCCCCCCACGCTGGCCCCGCGAGAATAATGCACGTCAATCCATTGTTATCAATATGAATACATATCATCACGCCGAGACTCTGACTGGGTAGGCAGAGTCAACTCTAGACTTACATAACTCTTTCGTTTCGTCCACATTACCTAATTAGTCTTTTCGCATTGTGAATGTGTTTCGTCAATCTTTCTTTCATTTGTCCAAATCAAACTAAATTTGTACATACTAAATGTAGTTATAATTTCAATAACTGAGAATATAGTCGATTTAATGTGAATGTAGCGAAAGAGAAGTGTAAGTCTGCTGTCTCTGGCTATCCCGCGAGCGGCACAACAGTGCACGCGCTCACGTGAAGTGGTCGGTTGCAGCGATGATCGAGTCGATGTACTCGACGCACCAGGGGCTGGGCCACCTGCAGAAGGACCTGCGCCTGGCGCTGGCGCTGGGCGACGGCCTGGAGCAGTCGCTGCCGCTCACGGCCGCCACCAACGAGCTGTTCAAGCACGCCAAGCGCCTCGGCTACGCCAACCACGACGTCGCCGCAGTCTACATCCGCGCGCGCTTCTGATAGCGCCACCAGAGGCCTCTCCCCTTCCCTCTCCCTCTCCCTCTCGCTCCTGCCCCCACACGCTCGGCCACGCCACTAAAGAGCCCCGAACAAGAGTCAGACTTATTTCATCCACATCTCTTGTCTCATTTGGTATTTCAGACTATTGTGAAGACAATGTACAATTCGTTTGTGTCGCCTAATACGTCATATTCGTAGCGAGTTGCAACTGTAATGTTTTCTATGTTACGACAATACTGGAATGTATATAAATCAGTTTTAATGTGCTCGTCGCTTGCTTATGGAGACAGAAGTGACTGTGGAAAGTTTATTGTGGAACATTGAAATTTTTTCTAGGTTTTCAAATGGAATGGACACTTTTTGAAAACTGGATACTTTTTAATAACAAAAATTCCCACAATAAGCCTTAAGACGAATGAAACATACATAAAATAAAATCCCTTCACCATTTTGTATTAACTCATAAATACCGCTGGATACATTTATCACAAAATGTGTCGCAGTGATGAAATAGAGAGAGAAAGATAAATTACATAGCGCTTATTGGTCTTGTAAAATATGATTGATGATATTAATTGGAATATACTTACGTGTTATTCAAAGCTGTAGATGTATAATGCATGTGTACATTTACAGTATCAATAATCCTTATTCAATCAATTGAAATGTTTCAAATTTCAATAAATTAAAATGATGTTTCATTAGTGGCCGATTTAGTTTTATGAATAAATAAAGGGAATATATAAACATACAGATTGCTTTATAAGTAAAGTAACAAAATATTACATATTGGAATTATTTTCGGAGTCTTTGGTAACATTGACTTATTTTATTTTAATGATTCGATTCAAAGAATTTTTTTAAATGCATTTACTTTAAAAACTGACTTAAAACTCATAAATTTTATTAAAAAATACTATTTTTAAAATAACCAATTCTAAATAAAAGAACTCTATTTCTACTTCCCTTACTCTCCTCTCAGATTATATTAGTATGATATACTCACTAGATATATTATCAGAGTCCCTAAGATCGGATTTTGCAATAAACAAGTCAAGAGGACAGACAAGACGTTTAAAGAAGAACCATACCGAAATATATAGATTGTAATAGTTAAGGTGTAAGTATACACAAGAGTTCAATATTGAGTATGTAAATACGTCTATAAATATTCCTTTAATATATAATTTTTAGGTAAAAGAAATATGTTCAATAATGCCTTAAGTCCAGGTATTTAAGATACCAGGGACATACATAATATGTAGTAGGGAATATTAGAATACACATAAAAAGTATCAGATATTTACAGTTATAAAAGGATATGAACCTCTTCTCATTGCACAAAGAGATTAAGCGCAATACAGCTCTGCACGTACATTGTAAACCGAATTGTATTGTATCGGTAGGTTTAGAGTTGGTACATTCTTGAATGCCAATTTTATTTACATGTCTTGCAAGGGGGTTTTATTGAGAGGGCGAACAAACAAAGTGTACACATGTCTTCATCAGATTCTTGCTTGTCTTTGTTTCCAATACACATCTCCTTTTATAAATATTTCTGTTTATTTTCGCGGAGGGCGATGTGTAAGGGATATGACGTCATAAATCAATGCGAGTACGTCAGCGATGTGATCACGTGCTCCTTAGCGATTTATTAGAATGACGTCAACGTTTGGGGATAAGAACATTTTAGCATAGTTCAAGATAAGTTTAAATGTATCTTGTTTTATTTCGGTTAAGGAGAATATAATTTTAGTATTTAGTTGTTATATTTCCAAAGTGTCTTATTGTACGTTGCATTTGTATCGCTCCTAAGATGTGTCTGAATTATGTATTTTCTTTTGTTTTCTATACTCTTTGTACCATCGAGTGTTTCTCTATGGAGATTAACAACAGACATTAAATTTTACTGCAAAAAGATTCATGTAGGTACATTACTTGTCTACCAATCACCGCGACATAGGGATGAAAGATTTTGAGATTTTTCAGCGTAGGGTTGACACTGAGCTATTAATCTGATTGGCATTGTGTAGCAACAACGTGCACTAATAGTGCGCGCGAGACAACCCTACGAATAAAAGATTTGATTCATATATACCTATACTATATATACATATACCTATATATAAATACGTTTTCGATTTCAAATCTTTCGAATACCATTTGTACGTGTCTGTAGTATATTACGAAGCTATGTGCACAGCGCTTGTATTTGATTTTGAATCTTCATTTGGTATATAAATCATAATTGTATGTAATGGTACCGTCGTGTTGTAAAGGCAACATATATTTTTAATGTCAATGTGTAAATGACTGACGTGATCAGATGAACTAAATACATAATTATTGTAATTTATTATTATGCAGTTTTATTTTATTCCTTGAGTGTTTATGAGACTGTTGAATGTCTGCAAGAGGAAGAATGACAAAATCAACGTGACTATAGATAGTGACATCCACGAAGCCGCGCCCCACGATTGCAACCTTCCACTAATGTTTGAGTATTATCGGTACACACTGATAGCCTAGTGATACACTGATAGATAGTGAGCCGTGGTGGCCGTGGTGGTTTGAGCAGTTGCCTGCGACGCAAAGGTCACAAGTTCGAATCCCGACTGTACCAATGAGTTTTCTGAACTTAAGTACAGTGATTAAGTCACACCACGAGCTTTACGGTGAAGGAAAACATCGTGAGGAAACCTGCATACGTCTGAGAAGAAATTCAAAAGGCGTATGTATAGTCGTGCTTGAGTAACGGCGATGGACTCGCCATCTGTCACGTTGGCACCTAATATACCTCTGGCGGAAAGTGGGTGTGTGGATATTACCTATACACCTCTGCCTACCCCTTCGGGGACCCTTGTGGGAAGGCGTGAGGATAAATTATTATTATTACTGATAGCTTATGAATGCACACTATAATTACTAGACTCGGGTCCTACTCCACGAATTCCGTGACCCTCTCGACTAGAAATTGGTGGAGCGCGTCTTCGTGGATAGCACAGTCTATATATATGATATCTATGGTATATAAGTATTTTTTGTCGACTTAAAATATGAGACGTAAGGTCGAATTCCGATGTGGATCAAACTTGAAATTGGTCTGATTGTAAAGATGAAGAAATAATGGATGAAGATACCTTTATAGATCATATGATCGCACACTGCTACACTCGAGGCTGGGAACGTCGAGACTTCTCCATACCAGCATGAATGAAAAGACTGATCAATGTTGAAGGTTCGCATGTCTAGAGAAGACTGGCGTTAGTGTCGCAGTGAAGGCAACAGTATGTACCTGTATCACTACAAGCCTTCCTTCAAGGGTCTAACTACTATGCATGCGTCTTGAATTATCTTAAACGCACGCGTATGCAGGCTTCCTCTCGATGTTTTCTATCATCGTAAGTATACTATTGTTATGACTTATCACTGTACTTAACCTAAGTTACTAATTTTATAGTCGTGGTGGCTTACTTAAGTACAGCAAAGTCAAGATAGCGGATTTATGCCTGTTAATTTGTGCGAGATGTCAAGAATATTAATAGAATTCAATTAGGTTGCATGTCCAGCTTAACTGTATTTGTATCGAGCGAGTCTGAACACGTGCACATTATTTCAATCGATATTGACCTTCGGCGAACAAACTTCGGGCTTACAAAGTACGCCTAAAAATACGGCGATGTCGTGATTTACTTCTTTCGATCACGCAGACTTGGGGCATAAAAATTGTGTTCGATGGAGAGGTGGGCCCTGGGGCATAACATTTGGTCGAATTCGTTTAAATTTCATTAGTGTATTTTTTTTTTACTATGAAATGCCCAAACTGAATGAATTAACGCCCTAAGCCGATGTCCCATAGGGGACACCCCCTATGGAGTTAAGACTAAGCTGTGTTTGCTTAAAACATGATAAATTACTTGAGGCCTGTTGGTTAAGTACTTAGCAAAACTTAACGTAGCTCGAGCTACCCGAGACAAAAAGTAGAAGATTTTATGTATCCAATGATTTTATAGAGATGAAAATACTTGACGGCCGTCTGCTTCTGCTTCTGACTGCGTAACTTGAGGTCGCTATTACATACTTCTGTCACCATCAAGAGCAATGCTAATCAGTCAAGAGTAAGCTTCATGGGAGTTAGAAATGGAAAATGTTGTCGACTCCCGAAAAAAGTTACCCCTAACATGCAAAACCGCAATAACGACAAGCTTATTAGAAAAGAAAGTTAGTTGAATCGTGACTTATCAGTCGATTTCAAGATACGGCACTAGCGGCAAAAATCCTTCTGTAGCTTCTGTAATTAAAAACTTCATGAGACATAAAAAAAAAATAAGTTTGTTACAACTATTGACGCCTTGTCTGTCAATTTTGGTTTGTGTTTGGATGTGTCTTGTGTTATTTTAAATTTTATACAAATTGTTACTTGTGAAAATGTCCTTCTTGACGGAATACTTTGATGAGTTCCGCCCGCATCCTATTAGGAAAACTCAGATGTGAGTTAAAATTGTATATTTACTTACCCAACCAGGTCCAATACCATTCAAGTCTGGAGAGAACTGGCGCTCTATTCTCTCTGCTTACCCCGTAAGGGACTCGGCGTGGTTTCGTTGTATATGTACTTAGACACCGCGATTAGCCGCAGTTTAAATGGAATAGCTGAGATCCCGTGGGAACAGTGTTCTTGTTAATTATTTTGTCTATGTCTTAGTCCCAGCTAGATATATAAATAAAGTTATAGGTAATTTATAGTAGGTCCACGTTTGTACAATATTATAACTATTAATTAGAAGTTATATTGTAATAATAATAATATATCCTCACGCCTTCCCACAAGGGTTCCCGAAGGGGTAGGCAGAGGTGTATAGGTAATACCCACACACCCACTTTCCGCCAGAGGTTTATTAGGTGCCAACGTGACAGATGGCGAGTCCATCGCCGTTATTCAAGCACGACTATACATACGCATTTGAGTTTCTTCTCAGACGTATGCAGGTTTCCTCTCGATGTTTTCCTTCACCGTAAAGCTCGTGGTGTGACTAATCACTGTACTTAAGTTCAGAAAAACTTATTGGTACAGTCGGGATTCGAACTTGCGACCTTTACGTCGCAGGCAACAGCTCGAACCACTCGGCCAACACGGCTCTCAAGTTATATTGTAATTATTATATTCAAGCTTGGCACAGGGTTCGAAGCCGTACGCAGAGGTGTAATAATGCACACAACTCGCGGGAGATTTAGTTTGGTGCGTACTGGACATACAAATCAGTCCTTAAGTCTGAAAACCGATAATACATATATTAATTTCTTACAGTTATAAAAATTGCACACACATTATTCAAATACGTATTCCAGATGTCGTCCAGAAAACCGATGGGCGAAACTTGAAGGCAAATGGATGGACCCTAAAGTCGGAACGGAAGATGTAAGTACCCGCTGACACTTAACTAAATAATGTATATCTACCAAGACCTACCTGTGACTTCTGACGCCCAATTTACATTGCGTGAAGCGCATTTTTGAAACTAATTTGTACATAGCATTATGAACTTTACGTCGATTGAACAACATACATATTATTATCAAGCCCAGTCTCTCACGGGCTAGTCAGAGACAGAGTAGAGATCACTCTTGACGTACGAACCTATTTCGCTTCATCCACATTCATCGTTCTTCTCAAACATGCTCGCCGACACTCTTGACGTTTCCACCTTTGAGAGTCAGATTTGAATTATGATAATTTAAAAAAATCCTTTGTATCTAAATATATTGTTTAATATTATATTTACGCACGATATTGGGACAGAAAGTATGGACCGACGAGGAAGTGCAGGCGTTTATCAAGGCGACGATGAAGAGCTTGCGCGGCCAGTCCACCTACTACAATGACTACTGCGCGCACCTCGACCCTGGTGAGTACGACATGTTAGACACTGAATGTTGTTTAAGCGTTGATTCTCATTGCTAAGATGGTGATTTCAAGGTATATTGGTCCTTGTAAAAATTTTAATACTAACGGCAGCGTACAGTACCAGCATTATATCTAACGCGGGGCGTAAAAGAGCGCTATTTGCCTGGATGTAGATGTAGCGAAGAGGTTTGTTAGACTAGAGGAAACTGACGCCCTATTCTCTCTGCCTGCCACTCGGCGAGATGTTTTGTATGTATATGTATATATAGGTATAATGAAAAATGAACGTTATGCATGTATAAGGTATAAGGTATAAGGAACCCAAGGTAGTCAAGGTACGATTATTCTCCTGTCTTTTAGTGATACCTACTATGTTTAAAAAAATCTTATAATGAAATGTTTAGTTTTAATGTAATTTGAGAACTGGGCGTATCTTACACTTAATTTAAACCATTAAAAAATCTCTGAAGACTTTTTATAATTAGGATTAAAATAAATATAGTTGTTAAATTTCATTTTTGATTGTTGAGGAGTTTACTACGGACGTATAGACAATGTTATTAAGCTAACCTGTGCTAACATGTTCGCCCATATCTTAATTTGTGACATTGAAATTAAAAACAGAGATCAAGACTCGTCCCTTCAAGCCTCGCGAGAAGAAGAAGAGGCCATGCCACGAGAAGATAAAAGAGGCAGAGGATAAGGAAGCACATCCTCCCCCAGCAGCCAAGCTGGCCATGAAGGACACGGAATTGATGAAAGTAGCACGTGACCTCTACGAAAGGGACATGGACAAACCGACCCTGGAACCTTTGCCCACGCACTTTAGGAGTTAGTTGGTTTGATGTACTAGCAGATAGGGCTGTGACACGCTAGGTAGGTAGGTACCAGAAATTCTACTACCAGCACTAGTAAATCAATGAATCAAATAGTTTATTTGTAAGCAGAAGTAATAATACAAAGCTTTGCCATGACAGGCTAACAACAAATATATTTAATGTATCGAAGTCTGTACATAATTTAATTGTTAAAACGACATGATCTCACACAAATAATTAAATAGTCGACCAAAACTGTTCTGTGCTGGCGTGGAGAAGACACGTAACTTCAGATTTATTTGTGCTAAAGTAAAGTAGTTTAGGGAATCAACTTCTTTCGGCCAGCTACATGCATTCTCGTGAAATACTGTGTCATAGCAGGAATTCGACTTCTATTGCTATATGCTAAATTCCAATAACTTATCCAATGTTTAGTAAATCCTCTGCCTACCTGGAAAATATAGAGAGGAAACTTGTATACGTTTGAGAAGAAATTCAAACACGATGGACTCGCCAATTGTCACACTGAAAGATAAATATCTTTGGCGAAAAGTGGGTGTGTGGATATTTACTACACACCTTCTTCGAGAACGTTTGTGGGAAGGCGCGAGGGTATATTATATATAAATTGAATTTTTAAATAAATTGGCGCGTAAAGTGTAATAGGATATGACACTTGGTATTTTATGTTGGCACGTATGAAGTAAACAAATTTAATTTCATGAGACGATGAACTCCGTGGCCATTAGACGTGCATGTAAGTCTTTACCGAACCGAAATAAATAAACATATCTTCACGCCTTCCCACAAGCGTCCCCGAAGGAGGTGTGTAGTAAGTACCCACACATCCACTTTTCGCTGGAGAAAAGTTTTTGGTGCCCAAATGAAAATTTACGTCTCTGAATTTCTTCTCAAACGTATGCATGTTTCTTCTCTTTGCCAGTGTCGGTTAATATAATGTAACTCATTTTTGTAATTCGTTTTGAGGGGTTTTTATAACTGCTCAGCGAAACTACGCGATGAAGGTATGCCGTAGTATTCTGTCGGTTATTAGTGCAATAGAAGGCAACTCAGAGAGTAGAGCGCCAGTCCCCTTCTAGGCTTACATACCTTTTTTGGTTTTTCGCATTAATTAGTCTCTTCATACAAGCCAGCAGGTTTCGAGTATTCTTGACGTTCCCATCCTTGAGTGTTGTTCGATTTCATATTTGTAGTTGAAACGTGGTATTTGTCTGCCCCTTCTTAAGGTACTATAGGGGATGAATGTTTTAACACCAATTATAAGCGGGACATAGCTAGTACTGCTTACTATAGGTCACGAAATTTTGGAATAACAAGATAGGCAAGAAATAAGTTAACCTGCAATCCGCTGCAACATATAATAATGAATAATAAGTATCCTAATTAGTATTTACTTTTGAAATTGCATTGATTATATTACAAAGGTTTAATGCTGCCCGGACCGGCGTGACGTCAGAGGTGTGTTGTTGCTCTATGGTCGGCAAAACAAACATTACAATGCAATGTGTTTTGGTACGCGCTTCCAAGAGATTGTTTTTGATAATTGAATCACTGCTAATGTTTGCTTCGCCCTTTATAAGCACGTAGTTATTTATACAATTAGTAAAGTTAACTGGCGTTAGTGTAGTCACGCCTTCGCCATCGACTTTTTTTTCAATATAAATTAGGGTGTTGTTTTATGTTTCTTCAACACAAACAGTCTTTTGTTGATATTAAGTAAAACCCCCAAAGTTAATCTGGATTTATACCACACACCCACACCCACTTTCCGCCAGAGGTATATTAGGTGCCAACGTGACGGATGGCGAGTCCATCGCAGTTACTCAAGCACAACTATACGTACGCCCTTGAATTGCTTCTCAGACGTATGCAGGTTTCCTCGTACCGTCAAGCTCGTAGTGTGACTAATCACTGTACCTAAGTTCAGAAAAACTCATTGGTACAGTCGGGATTCGAACTTGCGACCTCTGTGTCGCAGGCAACTGCTCGAACCACTCGGCCACCGCGGCTCTTTACCACGGTTCGATTTATCCAATACACCGTAGATATATAAAAATAGCTAACAAGAACTGTGTTTTTCTTTAGTTCTGGGCTATGCCCGTCCACGCCTGTTCAAGACTGGCATCAGCGACTACCAGGAGAGCATAGCGCGGCTGGCCTATGAGATGATCCGCGACGACCGCATCCCGCGCTACTACGCGCACAACGGCATGCGCCCTCGCTGGGGGCTGCCGCCCGAGGGCACCCGCCAGCCCGAGCTCGACGCCGCGCCCTACGACGGCGAGAGGCTCTTCTAGCTAAATCATGGTTTCTCCACTTTATTTTGCCCTCCGACCACTTTGAGAATATGTTTTTGTCTAACTAGGGTCCCCATTCCAATGGCAGCAATTAAAATTCTCTTTTTAATTATTCCGTATTTTTGTGATTTTTATACGTGTATAATTTTTAACTGGACACGCTTGCCTTACGCCATTTCAATTCCTCCTAATTTTCTGTGGGTCTTCTGGCCCCTGAAAGTCTTCGGTAAATGTACACTAGGGGGCGTCATACGTTGAGTATGTAGGAGCTAAACCTAGTACAACCGCATATATTAAAACATTGCGAATGTCAGAGTCACCAGGCAAACATAGCGCCTTTAGGCTATCCATGCAGCATTAACCGTGTCACATCAATTAACCCAAGTTTGGCTACCAGGTTCACTACTCGAAACTTTGAGAAATTAATTATAATTATCTCCTTTTTTTTTTTTGTTTGGTGTCTCGTAGCGTGAGTTCCGGGAACTTTTGCTACTTAACCGGACAAAGGCGAGACCTAGGCCTCCAGCCAGGCACTTTAAATACTAAGCAACACAGCTAAGGGCACCCCCTGTGGGGTACGGACCTCGGCTTAGGGCGTTGCTGGTTCGCGAGCAAGGGAGCTGGACTGGTCTAATTATCTGCTTATCTACATATATGATAATCTGCTTATTAATCATAGGAATTTACAACCGATCTTGTGTGCTGCTTTGCAGTTTGTCTTTAAAAAAAAAGAAAAAAAACGGACTAACTTTCGCATTTATAATATTTGTAGGATACTACTACATACTATAAGCTGACGTCGAACTTCGAGCAGTACGGTGAAAAAAAATATTAAATAAAATTAAATACTTCAGCTTTCCAAAGCTTGAAAAATAATTTATATATGTACAAGCTATGAAATGTACCACAACGTGTTGCCGTTGGCCATGACAAAGGAGATATCTGCGACCACTGTGTGTTTACTCAGTAAAGGCAGTCCTTCAACGCCCTATAAAAATTAAATTCCTTTCCCGGAAAGCTTACACGTCAGCTTTAAGGATCAAGAGCAGGAAACGCGATGACAAAGGGATGTGTCTCGTCTCCTCGCAGATTAAGGTGCGTGCACAACACAGGGGTATTAATTTAATTGCCAAATTTACTTGCGGCAAATTTGGGATCCGATTTCTTTTGGCTTACAGAAATATAAGTAATACACATATGAATAACATTTGAAAAAATATTCTAGTTCACATTAATAATGAACGAGTAACCATGGAGTTTCTTGCCGGTTCTTCTCCATGGAAACGACGAACCCGAACCGTGCACCTTTTTCGATGTTTTATAAGTGCCCACCTGAGCCTATGTGAAATAAAAATATTTTGATTTTTGATTTTGTTTTTGAATTGTAAAGGTTGAAAGGGGCGACATTTGAAAGGCTACTATGGAACGGCAGTAGGTAAATGTTTTAAATCCGACACTATAAGTATACTACAGTCAGAGTTATTTCCCCAAGGTTATATGAATGTTTCCAAAATGCTCAGCGGCAAGATTTCCAAGTAACCTTAAACATCTTTTGTAGTTCCCCTACATAAATTAATGTCTTGTTCTCGTGTGATCAGCGAACTGGAGTTATTTATTCGTCACGCCACACTTGAATGTTTCTTGCAATGATTTAGGGTTATCATTACGTACAAAATGTATTGTCGTCATTTTACCGTCAATAAAAGGCGGGAGATGGTTCCTGACTGACAGTTCTTTATTTAAATTCCAGAACAGCCAACATAACAAATCTATTTACCACAGTCATAATACCAATGCATAATACTCTTTCCTTGTTTCTATGACCCTAATGCTACTTAGCACTTGTGATCTTAAGCTATTTTTTATATATTTAAAGAAAGAAATAAAGTAAGAAAAACGTTATCCAACACAAGAGTTATTAGTTTATACAGCAACTATGTGAAAAGGCGCAAATGAAAATTATTTAGAAAGTAAGGAACTTTAAATAAGTATATCATGCGAAGAATTGGAAAACTGTTAGTCTTCCACTCGGATATTATAAAAAAAACACAAATGTCTCGAAAAAAATGTATGACAGTCAGTTGTTACTTCCAAGTTATAAGTGCGACATGGCAAGACTTCGACTTCGCAAGGGGTCTAAAGAGGACCGGGCTCTTAACGGGGGCCTTTTGGGCAGCCAGATGGCAGACGAGATCAGGTTCCAAAGTTGAGCAGCACAGGTTTTCAGACTGATCAACATGAATCGATGTTGAATTTGACATTTGACATGAATCTGAAATGAGTGAATTCAGCACATCTCCAAATAGTAAGTAGCAAACCGTATTTTTCTTGGATTTCATTAATTAGTAGTAGTAATAACATAAAAAATGTCTAATGATTGACGCTCCCCCCCCACCTGGGCTCGAGTTATTAGTAGATGCCTCCTAAGAAGAAATGGTAGGAACACAGAAGAAAACGACAAAGTAGCTATTAAAAAAATACATTACATATAAAGACGCTGAGTTCGTGCCCGCACATAGTAGGAAGAGAGATAAGAGCGCTAGATTTCTCTAGCTCTCCAGATCTCTTTCGCTTTCATTCATCATTCCCTTCATATATTCCCGTCAGTGTCGAGTTTCGAGTACTCTTGACGTCACCATTCTTCAATATTCGATTAAAGTTGATCTAGATAGTTGGAACGGAGTATATTTAAGTCATGTTAATAAATAAGCTTTAACCCAGTCAAGAATCATTTACACTTTCAAACTCATGTTTCTTATAAATGTTACTAACACAATTCGAAATGATCCACTAAGCACCGAAATATAATTTCCCTGAAGCACTACTCGATTCCTTTCGCGTTTCGTAGAAAACACTTCATTGTGCTTCAGCCCGAAAATTTACCCCATTCTCAAAATGTGTATTATTCTTTAACTATCGTCATCCTTTTCATGTATAAGCGGTACGAGAGAGACGGAACATGCCGAAATTATCATACATTCGCAAGATTTGTAGCATCGTTAGCAGGAAACGTTAAATCATTCTAAATCAGTGCTGAAGTCCTACATCGGGTGTTCTTGGCATTAGGCGTTTCTGAAGTTCATTGGAACTGTCAGGGAAGTAGAATTAGGTAATATTTTAGGGAGCAGTCGCCAAATATACTGCTAAATGGTATTGATATGCGAGTTGTATTGGGATAACAAAGAGTAATGAGCTGTTACCGATTAAAGTCAAAGTATAATTGGTTAAATGTTTGCCATTGTTCCGCTCCGAGTCAAGGAACAAATCCTCCTTTAATATTTTTTGTTCTTTGTTACCGTCCTTTGAATCAATTTGGGTAAAATAAATGAATACCATATTTTTATATTGAAAATACAAAAAAATCCGAGGACCCCTGTGGGAAGGCGTGTAGATATTATACTAGCGTGGCAAACAAGCTTGCGGTTTACCTGATGGTAAGCGGTTACCGCTGCCTATGGACGCTTCCGACACCAGGGATATCTTGATGCCGCATCCTGTGGGGAAAATCCTCAACGGGACGTCATTCCAGCCTGAGCTTTCGCCTTTCGCGGAAGGAAACTCCTTTGGAACGCAGAATACGAAACCACCGTGGTTATTTTTTTTTTATACCTCACAGCTGGCAAACAATCATGCGGTCCGCCTGATGGTAAGCGGCTACCGCCGCCTATGAACACTTGCAACACGAGGGATATTTTCTACAGGAGTTTTTCACACCCTTCTTGAAGAACTCCATGCTGTACTCTCAAGGGAAAACCTCAACGGGGATTTCATTCCATAGCCTGAGCGTTCGCGGAAGGAAACTCCTTTGGAACCGCGCAGTACGAGACTTTTGTGGTTTCAAGCATGGGGATGA
This sequence comes from Drepana arcuata, assembly GCA_016069955.1. Lineage (NCBI taxonomy): Eukaryota > Metazoa > Arthropoda > Insecta > Lepidoptera > Drepanidae > Drepana > Drepana arcuata. The sequence continues at coordinate 17,424 of JACCPG010010163.1, read as the reverse complement.
GTTCCCCGAAGATGATAGTATAATTCAATATATTGATACGTATAGCAGTGAGCTGACACTTCTAAGTACAGACAAAGTAATTCCATATCAACGTCAGTTGGATTAACATTATTTATAGAACGGACGGATTCTGCCTGACAAGTGTCTAATTAATTTTACGGCAATTAACACTGATTTCCAAACGTGTTGAACCCGGAAGACGTGAAGAACAAAGGTTTTGTACATACGTGGGAACAAAGGGGTAGGTTTAATGTGTTGTTTTGTCGGTTTGCTTGTGCGGGACTCTAAAGCATACTTTTAGACGAAGGGCGTGATGGAAGCTCTTGTTCAAAGTGGGAACCGAACTCTACCTTTCCGAGTATTACTGTTCCAGGGTGCTGTTGCATTCGTTCACCAAGGCACCTTAGCTAAAGAGGAGTTGTGACAATAAGCGACGACGATATCGTCATCATGGTAAAGTATGACAAGGACTATATAGTCTTTGTCATACTTGTAATGGCACGTTTCAAGTAACGTGATCAAATTGATCGCATTCTCGACCGAGCCCAAGGATTCACTTTATTTATATTCATCAGCCTCTTCATACATGCTCGTCGGTTTCAACTCTTGACGTTACATATTCCCACTAGTATTTTTTTCAGCGCTTACCTGCATATAAATATTTTTCATTTATAGGGAAATGCTTAAGCGTCGGTAGATGCACCTCTGACTACCCCTTCGGATTCCTCTTATGGAAACGCGTGAATTGTTGTCTCTTGAACTTATTTGTCATAATAGAAAAAAACGTTTGGAAGATTCCAGAGTTACGAACTTTCATGGAATTACGACCATACGATCAATTAACGCACTTCAAATTTCACAAAAAGGAATATTATGCAAACAAATGGAGATAGTTTTTTGGTGACAGAAATAGCTCCTTAGTATGAGGAAAAGTGTCTCGCATCTCATTGTCCTCAGTTGGGAGACCTTCGGGAGCTTGATATCAACCGTATTATTACACTAGCGTTGAAATAACACAGTTTATAGTCTCTAATTCACGCCAAAAGACGTTGGCCAAACCCAAAGACATTCGCCAAACCTCACTGTTTTAAAACGACGTAAAGCGAAATCACCCTATCGGTTACTAATGTAAACAAACTGAATACATTCTGAAACTGGCCACTGGGGACGTTGGAGAATTGGGCCAATATTGGCTGTGACGTGCAGTGGTATCGCTTGGCACGCATCGCCAGTTTCAGTGGCAAGCGCGCGTGCGCCGGACCGCCCTCCACATTTCCCGCCCGCGAGTGACACTTGAAAATTTTGAATTTCGATTCGGGTTCTAAAATTGCGTTCAGGAGTGTTAAATTGTAAACGTTTAGTGTTGTTTTTGTGATTTAATTAAAAATCGATTTCGAATCGATTGTGCTTCTTTTGACTCGGAAGCGAATGCACAATCGTTTTCCTATCTATCTCGTCGGTCGTGTTCCCTAATGACACCAGTGTACGATTCCGCGGAGGAGTCAGTTCGGACGAACGCGATGGTAATGTCTATTTTTTTAATACCCACATCATTATCGGGTTTGTTTAACCGCTGTTGCAAATGTGCTGCGGATTACCCAAGACACCAAACATTATTTATATTTTTTATAGGTTCCGTTCTCGTCGTCTCTTGCTGTTTTTTTATTTAATTCGAGACGTTGACGTCACGGCGATATTAACATGGCGATCATGCTGACGTTTCAATTTATCTGTCGGCTTTTGAGTTGAGTTGAGTATATTTGTCTCAAGGGCAGTAATACTACAGGGAAATGACATTTACTAAAATAAACTGCCTAGGTACGTAGGTACGAAAATTAAGATCTTTGAATGATCGGTGTCGCCATCGCTATTAAAAAGTGCGAAGGAAACAAATTACAGACGTCTATTATATATCTATCGGCATCCTCGGTTTTGGAAGCGTTAATAGGAAGCGGTAATCGCTTACCACCGGCGAACCCCACGCTTCTTGGCCACCTAGGGGGTATAAAAAATATTACTCAATTATTTAAACTGGTCATGTGGCCCTGATCCACAGATTAGTATTTTCTTTCATGACTGTGAAGATCGTAAATCGAACATGTTCAAATAAACCTTATTTCGTATACAATAAGCTAGCTAATAGGTCCATACAGCTATTTATGAAACATTCATAGTCGTAAAGGGACTTAGTGAGTGCGTCGTAAAAATACTCAATGGATACTCATATTTACGATATCAAGTCGTTTCTAGCCTTGGCCAAAACAGATGTATAGAATAATACGGTAAAGGAAGACATCGAAAGGAAACATGCATAATTATGTTTCAGAAGAAATTCAAATAGTATGTATAGTCGTGCTTGAGTAACGGCGATGCATTCGCACTCTGTCACCTTGTAAAATATATCTGCGGCGGATAGTGGGTGTGTGAGTACTATCTATACTTCTCCTCCGGGATCCTTATGGGAAGGCGTGAAGATATATACATACATACATATAATCACGCCTCATTCCAGGTAGGCAGATACCACTTCTTTTCACTTGCTACGATCCTTACATACTTCTTTCGCTTCGTCCACTTTCATTATTATGAAGATATATATATATATGTATATATATGTGGTTATACCTTACTTTAACTAATACATGTTAAAAATGCTCGGGCCATAGCAATAAAACACGTAAGTTTTATTGAAGAACCATGTAGGTATGTCTTATTCCTGAATACAATCTATCTTGATGCCAAATCTTATCCAATTCCGTTCCAGCTTAACGTGCTTAATCAAACGTCCATTAACAATCCTAACTTTTACTTTACATACTAAATTAAGTAATAAGCAATACTTAGCTAGATTGGACACAGTATCTTGTACCAGTATTTAAGGCCATTTTTTGGGGGTTCTATTCTTACGCAATATACGCAAATTTGCGTATGCAAAAACTGGAAGTCAGAAATCTGAGTAGCTGGTCAGGAGCCCTATGTTTTCCCTTGGGCTCAATCTTGGGATATGAAAAGGAAACGGAACGGAAGTAAACTTTTATAACGGCACCTTTGAAACCTAGAGGTGTGGCGATAGAATGGAGCGGAGTGTATGTTTGCCATCTTGACTTTGCATTGACAGCCTGACAACACAAAGCTTGCAACTTGATTAATATTCACACCAAGTGTACCACGATTATTGAGGTAACGCTCGTCATAAAAAAAAATCAATACAATTTAGAATATCTACTGTATGATATTTAAGAGAGGTAGGGCATAACGGGTTTCCCGTTCGAATTCGGAGCTGCCCGACCGGGGCAGGACCTCCACCTTATAGAAGTCCGTAGCCAAATGACACAATTTATTGTGTTGTGTTCCTACGCGGTGAATAAGGTTTCCAGTGATGAGCTCCTTGGGGAGGGGAAGGATTGTTATATTGTGTTGGCAGAGGGATTAGTCCCGTTATGCATCCAACACAGTATAACTGTCCAAACACAGTGGCAACGCATAAGTGATACTTCGGTATTGTTAGCGAAAATAGGCTGCGGTAACCGTTTTCCATCGGGTGGGCCGGGCCGTATTGCCGTAGGGCCGTTTGCCACTCTAGTTGTAAAAAAGAAATGTATATTAAGAATGTTTAGTGTTTAACAGGTGGATCATTAAACCATAATTGCCAGTACTAGGTAGTGCGCTAGTTAAATATAGAGTGCTAATGAAAAATTAACTCTGAAGTTTAATGTGGTCGATGTACAAATATAGAATATGTAGAGATTTAATACAGCCGCAGTGACCGAATGGGTTACATAGTCTGCTAATAAAGATTTAGGTTCGAGCCCTGGTATATAGGTACAATAAAACTTTTTCCCGAACTTATGTACAATAATTTTTCTCACCATATTATTTTCTTGGGATGAAATTCAACGTATGCATATTCGTGCTTTTGAAATGGTAACTCACCTTTTGTCACATATGTGTATCTCCGGCGAAAATAAGTGCTTTTCACCTGTGCCTACTCCATAGATCTCCGCCTTGTGGCTGGCTAGCTATTGGCTGGCTGGCTATTCTGGCTAGAATGATCAGTTATGATTATAAATAGAGATGTGCTTAGTTTGGTTTGAAGATTTTGAATAATCTTCAGATATAACACTGAGTGTGTTGTTGTAATGGAAAGTAAGGTACAAATGTGCATAAAAACAAGACAAAATAACATTGTGACGTATTCACTCTTGGCCGTTTCAACATTCTCACCTCTATAGATATGCCTGTGACTGACAGGGCTACGAATTGCCTTTCGTTCGAAGTATAACGTGCGGCTTATTGTCTATTCTTTTTTTAAAGTACTTAAAAGAGTATATAATCTGTGTTTGCATAGTTGGCGGTCGCACTCCCGCTTGTCATCTGTCATTGATAGTCTAAAAATAAAATGACGCTGGAACTTGAAGAAATGTTTTGTACAATTTTGTAAATTTATTGTTAATATAGTTGGAGTATTAAATTTGTCTTCGTTGACAAATTTAATACTCCAACCTCTGTTCTTGGTAAATAAATTTAGGAGTAATATTTAATACGGTTGCTGTGAAAGTCTATTAAACTATATTTGTGTTCAGTAATGTATGTCTGTCTGTCATTACGATATATATTACATATATATCCCAAACTCTACCGTCACACAGACGCTTACTTAATAAATTATATATAATAAATTCATAAGGCAAAAATATACATAGCATTTTCATTCAGACTGAGCGGGCACATGAAACTTAATATAACCGCATGAACGTATGAGATGAAAACAGAACAATATATTTCTGGTAAATCGTTTTTATTATCGGCAACTGTAGTTTGTGAAATCTATTTGGCGGAAGCGCAAACAACTCAAGGTTTATGACGTGAGAATCGCACTGTCAAATAGAGAATTCGTGACATAATCAATCAATACGCACCTGATCACATTACCAGGTAATGGGATTCTCAAAAGGCAAAATTATTATCATTAATGTACTTAGGTTGTTCATAATAGGATAATACAAAGCAGGTTTTAATAATGGAACCAAACACTTAAATGCCCGTGAAGTATTAATGATTATACTAACAACTCTTAATGATAGGTTTCGTCACTTCTTTGGCGGAAGATGTCGCTTTGTAAACTAAAACGCGGTATCGCTTTGTCCTATCATATTATTTATTAATCAGCATTTATTATAATTCCCTACATTTAAATACCTTCTGACTAATATACATTTCATACTAATATACATAGTGTATTTCAGTTAAGAACGTTTAATTCCTAAATTTTTCATGGTCCTGCGAGCCGGTTTGAGATATTCGTGACGTCACTTATCATGCAGATCCATTACGTAGAAATAAAAAGTATACTGAGTTACGCTATCGATTACAAGATATGGCCAAGTTGCACTAGTTTAATATAGATATTAGTAATCGAGACTAGTGAGCAAGTATAGAGACGAATATGGATGATGCAAAAGAAGACTGTAAGTCTACAGACAGCTGGCTCTCTACTCCTTCTGCCTACCCTGCGGGAGTCTCGGCTTAAAGATACGTAGTTTGGATAATTCCTAAATGTGAAACAGCTTTTTTGGTCATATGTCACCTTAGCGTATAGATAGATGAACCCAAACATCTAGCACTAGATAATACCCAAAGCAGGTTGGATTGTAGTTTCCAAACAGGTCCGTAGTAGTGTTTCTAAACAGTGTCTACTAGCCGGTCACGTACTCGTTCATAAACATACCTACTGTGTTATTATTCCCTGGTAGGTGCTCTACTAAGATTATTCTTTGGCAAAAGATTATTAAAATCCAGCAAGTAATTTTTTCTATAGTTATCTACACTAATATTATAAAGAGGAAAACTTTGTTTGTTTGTTTGGTTGTAATGAATAGGCTCAAAAACTACTGGACCGATTTGAAAAATTCTTTCCCTGTTGGGAAGCTACACTATCTCCGGTGAACATAGGCTATATTAAATTGGACCCGATAGGTGGCGCTGCGATCGAGTTTCAGGAATTTAACTTTTTCACCCGGGCGAAGCTATCCCTTTCTGTGTGTCTTAAGGTGGATTCGAGAATGGTTTAGATTTACAATTGGACCCGGTAGATGGCGCTGCGATCGTGTTACGGGCAATTTAACTTTTTCACCCGAGCGAAGCTGGGCGGGACAGCTAGTAAGATTATAAAGAGGAAATATTTGTATGTAAGTATGTTTGTAACGAAATGGCTCAAAAAGTACTGGATCGATTTGAAAAAATCTTTCACCATTGGAAAGCTACATTCACTAAGTGACATAGGCTATATCTTCTTTTATAAAGAAAAAAAATTGTCCACCCGTGCGAAGACGGGACGGACCGCTAGTACATTATAAATCGAAAGTATTTTTCAGTGCCAGTGACATGAATTTCATAAGCATTTCTTTGAATGTTACGTGATCATCATATGATGAGAATTAATAAAGAAAGTCACATCAAAAAGCGATAAATCATATCTTACACAATCGCCCGCCACACCAGCCCAGCTGCGATTGAGCGTGTTGGCTCTAGTAGTTCACCAGCTACAATCCAGGGCCGAGATCAAAGCGCGCACATCAAACGCTACCGAGATACGCTGCTTAACCTACATTGATGTTATCGCTTATGGCTGATATAAACTTTTTTAAGATTAGTCAATTGTGAGAACGACCTGCTGGTTCTTTTACTTTGCTTTAGTGACCGCTTTATTCATCGTCGTATTCTCTGCCTACCCCGTTAGGGACTCGGCGTGATGATATGTATGTATTCGTGAAAATTACTTATATTTATATACATATCATCACGTTGCGACCCTTGCGGATTAGACACAGAGGGCATCGTCAGTTCTCTCTAGACTTGCAGACCCCTCGGTTCATACAACCGTAATCAATTTTTTACTACTATTGGCAATTGACATGTACGAATTTGTTTTTTTTTATAGGAATAATTTTTATTAATTAAATTGATCATAATATATACTACTACAACTTTTATTTATGAACCTAAAACTAAAAACCTTAAAAAAATATAATAACAATGCAAGTACTACGACCCAATCGGATCTTTTAATGAAACGAGTGTGAGTTTGGATTTGTGTGATTTAAAATCTACGTACGTAGTACGTTTAGGAGTTTTCAAACCAATGTGTACACCGCGGCTCAAAGAAGCGCCGAGTTCAATTAAATATAAATTAAACTTCTAACAATTTCACTGCACTCCGATAAAGGGATTAACTGCACTTGCAAGGGTAATAATGAAGCAGAAATAAAACTCCCAATTACTGTGTGATTTAGAAGGGTTATTCTCGCAGATTTATGGTCGAAGATTATGTTCCGCTGTGGTCTTTGAAAGCACGTCACGCTGGGTGCATTGTTTACAAGTTTCGTTCTGAAGCGCTTAATGGATGAATGTTTACCGCCATGCCAGTGTCTGCTGAAATCATTTTCATCTGCATCACTCATCACTGCTCACTAAGTATGGTTGGTACGTGTAAACCGATCAAGACAGGGACGAATGTGGATGAGAGTCTAGAGGGAATAAGACATAGTCAAGTATGGGAACTTCAAGGGTACTCGAACCGGCTAGCATGCATAGAGAGACTATGAATGTAGATGAAGTGAGGTCTGTCGCCTGGTGGAAGGCTGACGCTCTACTATTTCTGCATATATCCTTTTTAAAGGACTACACATGACCTAATTCGATATGCTTTTTTTTCAAGATTTATTTTTTTAAAGGTTAGTTTAAAATGGTCTCAAAAAGTTAGCATATTTGTTCTACTGAAAATAGACTTGAAGTTGTAATAACTTTGAACTTCGTAACGTTAAAATTAAATAAAGTTCCTTTGTTTTATTATCTGTTTGTTGAAACATACAGGAGATAGCGTATTTGTTTGAGTAACAATTTCAATGAACAACCGTGCCTGTATCTAGCTCGGGAGGAACGATCAACATTCGCAGTATCCTTGACGCCTGCGTTATATCCGCCATTCGTCGGACAACAGAACTAACGCAATCACAGCGTTACGATACTCTCGTTTGTTGAAAGATTCTTTATTGATTTGTTGCAATTTGTTTCTCTAGCAGTCATTCTTGGAATTGTATTAGAAAATGCAGATTATAAATATATCTCTACGCCTTCATGCGAGTCAGAGCGAATATCTTTCAAGGTAGTATAGTAATAGTCAGCTATTTTACATCCCACTGCTAGGCACATGCTTCCTTTCTCCAGTCCCCGTGAACGAGAGCTACTTCCGACCAATTGCTCAGGTGCATGTCCAGTTCGTCCCGCCATCTTGTTGTTGGCTGGCCACGGCTGCGGGTCACACTGGGGTCAATTGTTGGCCCTAAAACTTTTTTATTTGATTTAAAAAAAAATCATTAGTCGACTTGGACAAATCATTTGTCGCCTACACAGTAGTGACAGGAGATACCTGGTTAGTGTCGGACACAATGGCCGGGGCATTGTAGATACCGATTGTTGATTCAAACAACCGTGGGTGACATGAGGTCGTGTTATCGTTACAGCCATCCAGTGTGGAGTAACAAGAATCACAAGGTATGGTATCTATTCAAATATTGATGATCACTTGAAAGCAATCATTGAATTACACGAATAGGTAGATTTATATAATCCTTTAGTCTAGCTGTTTTCACTTTATTTGGTTTGTTGCCCAATTTGTATTGATTAGTGTGATAGAATATCACACTAATCAATCTTATACTATCACTGATAGTATAAGACCTACACTAACTACATTTTGCCTCTGATCAGCGCAGTTCATTGACCTCCCTATAAGTCATGCCGCCTTTTTTTTGATCTGACGTCAAATCTGAATGAAAATGAAAATCTGAAGTCAAATGTCAGTCTTGGTCTTCCTCTTCCTTCCTTTTCCTTTAAGATATTTTTAAAGAATCTGTCGTATAATTTGGTCGATCATATAGACATATACTTTGATCTTTTTCAAGCGGAGACATAAATTGTAAACAGATAACACAGAGTTACAGATAAACACAACATTTGTAAGTTTCAATTACAAGTCAGAAATTCATATTTAAATTCATTTCATTTTCAAGAGCGTTCTCGCGATGTATCCCCGGACACTTGGGCGATGGCCATAGCATTCTGCATTTTCTTACATAAACAATACTCTCTTGAATGTCTCCCCTATCCGCAGCGCAGCCCCAAAATTAGGGTTCCGTACTGTATCAGAGAATGCACGGTTGCGAAGTCGCTTGCGAAGATAGTAGTCAGCATATATAATTTTTAATTAAATTATTTAACCAGAGCGATAACTAAATCAACAACAATTATTTGCCACATGGCAAATTAAGACACAAACTCCTGGCTTGGGCATTAAATGCTCAGGCTATAAGCACTGCAGAATTGACATATTCTCCGTAAGTAGGCATCACAATGTAGACATCTAATTTGGTCAATGGTCAAAAGGTTAATTAATTTGGTTAGGATATATTTTGACCCCAAATATGCTGCTCCTAAAGTTTTTCGCTCTGAGCTCCAATTTTCTCAGCCTATTGGTAAATCCGACACTGGCGATGAGTGAAAGTGTTTTCATATATTCCAATGTTGTACCATTTGTACCCATAACGAGATTCGCCTTAAATATATTCTTACTGGAACATTCAGTTTTATTGATCACATTGAATTACAATCGAACGATATTACCATTTCGTTTGGTGGCGATCGGCCAAAAGCTGCATTAATTGAACATTTTGTACGTATTAGATGCAATCGCAGAGAGAAATATTCTATGTGTGTTATTTATGGTCTTGGGGTGTTTTGGGACCGATGAGTAATTAATTTCGCTTCGAGTTCATGTTATTTGTAACTTGTCAACGTAGTTCTATAAATACTGAGTAGTTAACATATACTATTATAGTATTTGGCAGTTAAGCTCTTTTGTTAAGTGATGATAAGTGATATTGAGTGATGTGCATATATCTTATGTGATCCAAACCCATAAATTATAGAAAGATCTTTCTAAGTTCGGAATTTATTTCTATCCAAGTCTCGTATCGAAATATCTTCTTCTATCCAAGCGTAGCAGAGCAGGGATTGTAAGATTATCTTGGAGTGTGACACGCGGTGAAGCCGAGGGCAAGGTTACACCTTCAAAAGTGAAACCTCAATTGAAAACTCTACTGAAATTGATGTAAGTTCTCAATCCAGCATCGCTTCATTCGGTCAATAAAACACAAAACAACATTTTAGCGGTATGTGTGAGTTTATACGTTGAATCCCTGATCCCTTGTTATAAATAAACACCACGACAGACTTCTGCGATGCGATTCACAGAAATAGCGCCGATGCATAGCGGCTGCTGTCACAACATAGGGCTCGTATTGGTGGCTTTATCTGCTTGGAGCTGAATTTCAACACATCATAATGACTGTATATTATATCCTCGCGCCTTCCCACAAGGGTCTCCAAACGAGTAGGCACCTAAAATATACCTATACACTTCTGCCTGTATTGTATGTTGATGGAAGATAAAGAAATTAAAGCACTCAATGAAATTATACATGATCAGGCTATTCAACATTCAAAGGGTTAAAGCAAATTTCTCTTGAGATCTACGGACTATTCATATAAATAAAAATCACCCCGGCTTCTCATGAGTACGTACGTTGGTTTGTTATATCTCAAAAGGATTAGGCAGTATTTTTGATGAAAGCTGTCAGATTTTCGTCATTCTCAATTATTATCGTCACGTTGGAATCTAAAATATATATCTGGCGGAAAGTGGGTATATGGGTATTACCTAGACACCACTGCCTACCCCTTCGGGGACCCTTGTGGGAAGGCGTGATGATATATATAGAGTAGAAGGATTAGTGATTTGTAGATAAAGCGAAAGAGTTATATATATCTAGAGAGAACTGACGCTCTACTCTCGCTGCCTTCCCCGTGAGGGACTCTGCGTGATGACTCTAACTAGATATTCTGATTGATGTGAATATTTTAGCTTGTTGTCTAGCTATACGTCAAACTTGTTCATCATTGGAATCAAAGTCAGGCGTTAATTATAAAAGAGATAAATAACTAGAGACGCAGGTTCCGAAAATTGCTATTTGAAGGTCTTCCTTAGCCGCCACAATATATACGAAATGGGTTTATGTGCGCTAATAAACGCTGTAAGGTTGCGGCCCCAGTTCCAGCGAACGTGTGCAGGATGGTCTTATTTAGTTATAGATATGTAAGTATTATAATCTTTAATAATGTCCAAAGGGTAAGGGTCCCCGAAGGGGTAGGAATATATAATGTATATATTAGGTGTGTAGTTAGTACCCACATACCCACTTTTTGCCGGAGATATATATTTTAGGTGCCAACGTGACCGATGGCGATGCCATCGCTATTGCTCAAGCATGACTATACGTCTTTGAATTTCTTCTCAAGCGTATGCAGTATTATATAGTCACCACTTATTGAAATATATTAAATTATATTATATTTAGTAGGAAGAACACAAGGTTGGGATCGCCAAGAATATCAGAAACCAGCGAGCATGTATGAACAGCATCAGTCTGTTCATACATATATGTTCGCTGGTTTAATTTGATGAAGCGAGAGAGGTCTGGCGTTCTACTCTCTTTGCCTATCCCGCGAGAAACTAAGCTCGATGATATTTACCTAAGTATATTTAGAAGTAAAGTCCTATAAAGCGCCGCTCACACACCAGGTGGAAAATATTTGATTTATTATTTCTTTTGTAAACTATAAAAGTGTTAACGAAGCAAAGAACAGATCTCGTTTTTAACCCCACTTTTATAAAGTCGGAGTTGGTGCTAGTACTTTCAAGGAATGAACTGATCCCTCTTCACCGCACAGATTCTCACGGCGCACGAGTCACAAAGTCAGTCACAGTCAATGGTGTATAGATTAAACCTCTTAGCTCTCTGATCCGCTCCGATTAGCTCTTATTGGTCACAATAGCTTTGTACAACCCCCTAGAATAGGCGCCCCACCCGCCGTATGGCAGCGACCGCACTTGTGAGCGAAACATCCTTTGACGTCACCGCTCCCAATGCGTGACCAGACTCCTGCATGCAGATGGTCAGTTGTATTGGTTTTACGACTGCATGTAGACAATGTCTATTGCCATGTGACGTCATGAGTAATGTGATATCATATTATCACTAAACAAAGTGTTCACACACAGTTCAAAAAGAGATAATTCAGTGATGCAACTATGTATGTACGTACATTAAAATCTACGTTGTAGTTCAGTCGAGGTACTGTTTGAAGATGTTTAAACGGTCTGAACACATGCTATTTATATACACGGTGTGTCGAAAATAGAACAGTTGTCTTTTAGAATTTATAGAGTATTGTTTTATATGTCGATGCAAATGACAACATTATTAAAAGGCAAAGGACAAAATTAAAGTAGTACTCACTCCGAAACATAATTGAATGGATTTTTTTCTAAAGCTATTTCATAATATCCCAGCACATTATATTGTAATACAAGCTCGAGAACCAGACATTGTCAACTTTCACGACTCGCCACGAAGCTTCAAACAGGAACTGCTTAAATTGTACAACATTTAGAATTTATTTGTAACATGGTGTTCACTGCAAATGTTACGGACTTATAAATTATAGATATTATAATTAATAATAATAATAATATTCTTTATTAATAGGCACAGTAGGCGGTCTTATCACAAAGTTTTATTTTTAACTAGCTGTGCCCGCGACTTCGTCGGCGTGGCCGGTTTTTTTTCTTTCAGAGAAAAAGATTTTTTTTAAAGTTTCCTATGTTACTTCTAATACCACCAAGAATATGTGTACAAAGTTTTATGATGATCGGTTATGTAGCTTTTACGTGAAAGCGTAACAAACAAACTTACATTCACATTTATAATATTAGTAAGTATAAAAACGAAACATAAACTTTATATACATACAATAACATATACATAAATATACCTACTTTACCTACCTATATAACTTTTAATACTATAACTTAAACTACTACTAATATATACTAATACTAATACTAATAACTAAAACTTTTAATAACTTTATCGTTACAGCAGATATTTAGGCATAAAAAAAGGTAAAAAAACAAGTTAGAATGTATTTTTTTATATTTTTATTTGATTCCATTTATTGTCATATGTCCCTATTAGTTACATATTTGAGTAACTGTCCTTTTCTGAGACAACCTGTACATATTAGGCACATGATTGAAATCTATAGTATCCACGCACTTACACGCCCTAATTATCAAGGCCGCCCTGTAATCTCTCCCGAGCAATATCGACGGCATAGATGATTTAGATGCCGCCGGTGAAGTATCGGAGCTATATTGGAAGTTAATACTCGTGCATTGAAAACGTTTATATCTGGGATTGATTTATTGATGAATTAATGCGCTTTAAGATAAAGAAAGAATTTCATCAATCAATATTTCAGCAGCTGGCCGAGTGATTACAATAGTCATTTGCAGTTACAAGAATAATGTGTGAGGTCCTTAAGTGCGAAGATTTTTATGTATGTGCAAACATATTTCTATTCTATACCTCAAAGATGATAAGCGGTTATCTGCGCCTATGCTAACAAGGGTATCGCTCGTGCCCTGCCGAGCCTGCAGGAATCTTTTCACACTCTTCTTGAAGAACTCCATGCTGTACCTCAACGGGGAGTTCATTCCACAGCCTGAGTTTTCGCGGAAGGAAGCTCCTTTAAAACCTTGCAATACGAGGCCTTTTTCGTGAAAGGTGTGGGAATGTAGGTACTCCCCGTCGATGGCGAAAGGGATTCTATTTGCGAATTCGATGTGTCGTTTTCGTTATTCTTTTATCAATCTTAAGAATACTGGGAATATGGTGTATTTTCATCGTGAATGTTTCACAAGATGTAAATACAATTCGCAAAACACTTCAAGTTATAGATCAATGTTGGTAATGTCGGTAACGCATGTACACCACGTCACTATAGCGGCCGACAGACAAAACTCAAACAAATCTAAAATAGCCGACGATTTGAAATAATAGACGTGATTTAGTTCTGCGCGCGCTGATGTTGTCTGAAATCAAGAAATAATAATAATAACTCTCGAAGAGAACAAGAACTCTACATTAAGATAAAGAACCGGACCCTTTTGAGACCCGACCCGAGAATTGAAGAGCAACATAATAACACCCTGAGACAACACCGCACAAACCGACCTAGACCCAAACTAAGCAAAGCTTGTTCTATGGGATCTAGATAACGTATTAAATACTTATATGGATTTATATAAGAAACGGCCGTCTAGTCTGGTGGTCAGAACTCCTGACTGCGAATCTTGAGGCCGCGGGTTCGATTCCCGCTGAGGGCAGATATTTACTTACTTGTTCTTGTACCTTGGTTTTGGATGTCCTATGTATTTACGTATACATACACACCATCACGCCGAGCCCCTAACGGGGTAGGCAGAGAGTATGGAGCGCCAGTTCTCTCTAGGCTTACAGACCTCTTTCGCTTCGTCCATACTCTCTAGATACTTGCTCGCCGGTTTCCATTCTTCGAAGATAATGATATAGAGAATAAAGATCTGACATGATAGCTATTCGCTAGTTAATATAATTTGTGTACGAGAGGGACTCGATGTGATGATATGTATATAGGTATGTTCCATTATTACCTATAATTTCAAAAGTGTTGCCTGATTAAGCCGACTGACCCGTCTTTCAACATAGTTTTATGTATATTGTGAGCGAAATTCTCGGAACTCCACACTACTATTATACTATATACTATACTACTATACTATAACTATACTATATATATACTATTCCTAGCACCTGCATAGGCTATTTCTTTTTCATTTTACCATGCCTGTGGGATTAAATTAATCAAGACTTTATAGAATTACTTAAGTACAGTGATTAGTCACACCACGAGCTTACGGTGAAGGAAAACATCGAGAGGAAATCTGCATACGTCTGAGAAGAAATTCAAAGGCGTATGTATAGTCGTGCTTAAGAAACGGCGATGAACTCGCCGTCAATCACGTTAGCACCTAAATCTCTGGCGGAAAGTGGTTGTGTGGGTACTATACCTACACACCTCTACTTACCCCTTGCGGGACCTCTTATGGGAAGGCGGGAGGATATGTTATTGATATTACCCTTGAGAGTCCGATCTATTTGATCCAGGTAGTTGGAACGTGGCCTTCCTCTGCCTCTTCTTGCACACACTTTTGCTTTGTATATCTGTTTCGTCAATCTTTCTTCACTCATCCTTTCTATGAACGTAAAGGAACGTTAAGAGTACTCGAAACCGACGAGCATGTATGAAGAGACTGTGGACGTAGCGAAAGAGGTATGTAAGTCTAGAGAGAACTGGCGCTCTAAACTCTCTGCCTACCCCGCTAGGGACTTGGCGCATCACGTGTATTACCCTTACCCTTGTAAGTTGTTGTGAGGGGATAGGTGCTTGTCTATGAGGACATGTGAGTGAGTGTGAGGATGTGCTTGCATACTACACGCACTGCCTTTATGACATGAAGGCGTTATCAAAACACCCAAAGTTCAAAGCTCACGTTTTATACTGCCTTGTAAATTAAACGAGTTGTAACGAACAGACACAAATATCAATATGTACTAGTATCCACTCGGTTTACGTTCCGATAGTTTCTATAAACATTGAAATGATTCAAAGTTTCCTGTTTAGAGATTGATGTGATTATTTATAGCAGTTTAACCGCTGGTGCTACGAGCTGCGGGATCATACACATTTCTTTTATCTATTGCCGACTTCTTACACTCGACTTTTATTCTTTTCTTTCTGACTTACCGAGCTACAGGTACAGTACAATCGTATGTTAGAGTTTCTTGCCGGTTCTTCTCCATGGAAACGACCAACCCGAACCGTGCACCCTTTTCGACGTTTTATAACTGCCCACCTAGGCCTATGTGAAATAAAAATATTTTGATTTTGATTGACCCCAATAGGCAATGGGTTTAATATGACCCACTTTTCGGTCAAATACGTCACAGTATTTTTATCTGAGAGATATGCAGTTTTCATTGCCGAGAAGCTGGTGATCTAACAAATTGCACACCATCGGTTGAATCTGCATTTTCAAGATTTTTTTACGGTGAGTGCTTGTGCTTGCTGCTATGTTTCTAATATATATCGAAGGAGTAGGCAGAGGTGTAACAATACCTCGTTTACGCCGTAGATATATTTAGGTTTCGGCGTGACAGGTGCTGAGTCCACCACCGTTAATTAAGCTCAAAAAATAAATATTTAAATGTCTTCTCAAACGTAAGCAGGCTTCATCTTCGTGGATTCCTTCACAGTAAATGAATTCCTTAAATTGAGTTCAAAAAACTATATTACACTTTATACTTTGCGACTACGTAGCAGAGAAAAAGATAAAAGAAACGACTTTCTTATGATGTATTTATTTCCTTTCGTAAAGATTAATTTCGATCCCCGCCCCAACATACATTTGCCTAATGAGCTCAAAGTGCAAAGCGTGAGTCTGGGTGTAATATTAATCTGCGTGTATATTTAACTGATTATAAGTTCATCATTGCTGCCGAATACAGAACCTTGTCTGTCTCTACTATAATACTTGTCGATTTTATGTGAATTGACAACATTCCCGGTTATTGTCTGGGCTACGGGAATAAGGAGTCATACGCACCAGTGGCGCGACGCAATTAGTCGCGACCGTGACTCACTGACGGACGAATCTATGACGTGACAGACGGCGCCTGCGCATGCACTTGCAAAATTCAATTTAGTGTCTGTAATTAACTTAATTATAAGCCAAGAAAGACAGAACCTTAACTAAGTATAAAGTTTAAGCACCAGTATTCGTTCACAACGCGATATCGTTAGGTACCTACATTTTTATTCGGAAGCGTATCCTGCGTAAGTCAGAAGAAGCCTGATAATATTGTACATGCAATTGAGATACAATCGCAAAACGTGCCGAGTAACGGTATAAATGGAACTCGCAATGAACGTTAACGAGGGTGTGATTGAAAAGATGAAGAAAGGCATGTTATCTTTTAATATATAGAAATAATGAATGAAGAAAGATTGACGAAAAAGATATACAATACGAAAGTGTCAAGGATGGGAACGTCAATAGAACGAAACCGCCAGGCTTTTATGAGTGCCAATGAAGTCCTACCCAGTGAGGGACTCGGCGTGATGATTGGCATGTAAGCAGTGCACTTCAAAAGCTCAAATAAACTTTAAAACACGAGACTCCTTAGATAGATAACGTGTGGAGAAAATTAGTCAAGAAATACGAATGACAGAATTGAATCTTCGATCAAATTGCCGCTTATATAAAGCAACACGTTACGTCTTGGCATATATCGGGCTATTATATTTTATTGCTTTTTTTATATCTATGAGTATACGTCATAGTTTTCCTTACAGCGAGGGAAT
>JACCPG010010162.1:0-20003 GCA_016069955.1 Drepana arcuata | reverse complement strand
CACAACGGTACGTAAACTAATCAACTTGATCATGTTGCTGCTAATTATTACAATTATATTTTACACACACCATAGCATCATATGCATTAATACTATATACCGGTATACCAAAAGTAATCCTTATTTGTCAGGTGACAGCTAATAGATGACGGGTAATTAAAGTGATTAACACTTTAAAAAAATATTTTTACTAAATTAATGCGCAAATAAGTTTACTTACCAAATAAATGTATTTTATGCAAATGAAGTTTATTTGGCGACGGACTCGCCATCTGTCACGTTGGCACCTAATATACCTCTGGCGGAAAGTGGGTGTGTGGGTATTACCTAGACACCTCTGCCTACCCCTTCGGTGACCCTTGTGGGAAGGCGTGAGGATATATAATATATATATATATATATATATATATATATATATATATACACAATACATATAAATATTATATATATATATATATATATATATATATATATATATATACAATACATATAAATATTATATATATATATATATTATATTTATATGTATTGTATATTATATTATATATAAGTTTATTTGGTAAGTAAAATGTAGAGGTAATGTTCATTATTTATCTTTACTATTATTATTATATATTATATTATATATACTATTCAACAAGATAAAAAACAATAAAGCAAACAGTTACAACATTCCGTACCATACAATACATTCATTTACACACTGAATAACACAGCATAATTGAACTCTCTAATGAACTGGCTACTCGATACTCGAATTAATTGTTAAACGTGCTTGGAGAACTAAATCGTCCATTACAATTTGATCCTTAGCATGAAATAAGCTACTATTTCTTTTAACTTTTAAATTGTGGTAGCAACTGAAGCAAGGAAGGTAAATAAACCTGGTGATCTGTATTTCAAGTGACACCAATTTTCAGTAGCAATGTTAATGATTGCTCACAACACCTGCATAGATTCGATGAATATTCTGTTGCTGAAGTACCTAGAAGGTACTTCAGTTTTAGGTAGTAATTCACCATCATTTTGTAGTTTTAAAGATTTAATGTTAACCTTTCTTGTCCGTCCCATTTTCTTCACTCAAATTTAAATAAGAGCTTTATCACTGAGTCACGTAGCAGTTACGACATGCAATGAACCAGCAACCCTGCCACTGGGTCATAATCTACCGCATATAAAAGGCTGTAAAAGCAGTTTTTATTTTCCACTCATTAAAATATTACCTAGTTTATGTTTAATGCACGGTTGCGGATCGTTCCAATTTCGTTCATAATTCTGCCCAAGCAGAGTGTTTATTGTTTTCAAAACAAATTATTTCTCGGGAAATAAATCGAGAATATGAAAATTATAAGCAATTTTGTTTAGACTATAATAGAATTAGACTATATTCTAGGTACGTAAAATAATATACCTTCTGTTATATACAGCACGATCACTTGTGTCATCAAGGTTTCTTAAAATTGCAATTTTAAGCTCTAATGGGTATCAATCTCTCTAGTATACAAGTCGTAGCTTTTAAAGCTGGTGTTCGAACAGAGAACAAACAACGTTGACATTAACTGAATAACAATTTGTGCGAAATTGTTTTCGATGGATTAAAGGACGGTATCTCTAATACGCCCAACAAAAGGCCTGGAGGCAGGACTGTTTATACAAATACGCTGTCAACCGCACGGATATTCACACAATACCCGGCAAGCAGGCCCCTTTCACCAAAAATTGTGTTTTGGGAATCACAATGATGTCTTAGACAACACGTGAGATGAACGTCCTCAAAGATGTCTCGTCTAAGCAAACAAATCTTAATTCGATGCTTTATTTCGGGGTAGCTGATTAAGCTATTATGATATCGTGAATCTCAATCAAAATCAATTTCACTCACAAAACGAATATTTGAAAGAAATATTAAATTCGTAACCGGCAGGCATATATTATCAAGAGACTGGTGAATGTGGACAAAGCGAAAGATGTATGTACATTTAGGACTGGCGCTTTACTTACTCTCTCTCTGCCTACCCCATGAGGGATTCGGCGTGATGATATACGTCGTATCGTACATAATTATGTATTAAATTCACGACAAAATATGTGTATGTATGAACAAATCTAAAATTAAAATCATTTAGATTCAAATATGATACCTTAGTATTAAAACGTTACGACTAGTTTTAAGAAGACATTAAAAGACAGAACGCGAACAGTTTAAGTTGAATATTAGAAAGGGATGCGACCACTTTATTAATCCCACAGTCACAATGGACAATTAAGGTCAGTCCAGTGCCTCTAATCCTTCTTTGTATCAAAGGCATTTAGATAATCAACCGTTGGACAAAGACTGTGGCATGTAAAGCCAACGTGAAGTTACGAAGAATTTTATAACGCTCAAGTTTAAGGCATTATCGTGATTTTGATCAGTCATGCGTCAAAATGCAACCACACACGATGCGTTGTCCTTAAGCAATTTATCTATCTAATATCTCACTAGTGTAAGGGCCAACTTTATGTTTACACTGGTTTTTGTGTTCTTGGTAGAAGGATATCTCACAGTCGTAAAATGTCCTTGATGATCAAATTAATGTTGGCCCTTGTCAGGATGTTCGTTGGAATGTCGCTTGGTGATAGAATTAGTGGCAATGTTCACATGAATATCACGTTAGTAATGTGTCATATCCAAAATGTTCAAGAATTTATGGTATATTTATATTTTGTGGAAATAATTAAAAATTGGCCGTGGTGGCCGAGTGGTTCGAGGAGTTGCCTGCACAAACAACACAAACATAGCACGTTCGAATCCCGACTGTAACAATGAGTTTTTCTGAACTTACGAGGTTTACGGTGATAAAAAACATCGAGAGAACTTGCCTACGCTTGAGAAGAAATTCAAAGGCGTATGTATAGTCGTGCTTGAGTAACGGCAACAGTCCAGCCATCTGTCACGTTGGCACCTCAAATATATCTCTGGTGGGGAATGGGAGTGTGGGTACTACTGGGTGGGTAAACACCTCTGTTTACCCCTTCGGGGACTCTTACGGGCAGGCGTGAGGATATATTAATATATTTATATTATAGTAAAAAGTCTGATGATGTTTGATGTTAAATAATAAATTTTACTGTCTAAAAAAGATTCGTTGCGTGCAAATCGATAGTATATGTTTAGATTGTCTGTGGTGAAGTTGTTAATTTTATATTGTTTGTCAAACCAACTGTATACAATACCGGGGTCACCATAGTTTATTTCACCAGGTTGGTTCTATAGTTAAAACATAGCGAAGACAAGCTTATAGGTTCAAATAAAGGAATAAGCGAACAAACGCCCACGATAATCTGGCTTATTGCACAACGAGATAAGGAATCTTGTACCAAAATAGCCTCACCATGAATATCGTACAAATTTGCTACCAAAGTTTTTGTTTAGATCACCTAACTTAACCTTAGATGACATACCAAAATAGATAGCATCAGTACAAAATGTTACAGACAATTGAAAACAGCCGCATGGGCTCGCAAAAATACAATAACCAGTCAAAACACGTGCTGGCCCAAAAGAGATCTCTCGATAACTTGATAACTCACCCAAAAAACATTTTCCTACCTCAAAAGTGAGTTTATCGGCTTTCAATCTGGAATCTGTACGGCACACGTTTGTTAGTCTTTGTGGCTCTTATCATCCGGATTAATCACGAAGCTTTGGGTCCCCCGACCGCAATTTTTTTTCAACAACATCCCTTAAATAAACTTCCTACAGATGTTTGTAGAGTTAAAGTAATGTTATTACAGTTGGTGCTAAGAATTGTTGAACTCACGTAGTAAAATTTGTGAATAATTGTTTATTTTACATTATATTTCATAATGTGAATATCTAATACCCGCTATTGTAATGTAACGATAGTTAGAATTCGTGTCGGGGACGCAGACGACAGACATGTTACGTTAGCGCCAAAAAAGTGGTGCCACTTCTGTATTTTCCTTGAAAATCGAAGTAGGACTAGGAAGATGTGATTATTTTAATTCAAATAGAATACGTCTACTGATACGGACGCCGGTGAACCACGGTACTAAATTCATCTTAGATCCATACGGTTATTTTGATTAAATATTATCATTTCCATAAAAGATACATCACATATCTTCAAAAAATACATTATATACAATAATATAAAAAATAGATTAAGCCTCATTGATTACATAAGAAATTTTGCGAACACATGTACAGACTTCCCTACCGCAATTTATAAGCCAGTAATCCATTCGTACAAAAATAAATTTTGTTTGTAAACGTAAAAGGATTACACAATACTCCTACTACGAGCATCTAGGCACAAATCCTTTTAAAAAGACCCCCTAAAAACTACACATTTTTAAGTATATAATCCAAGGCCCTTTTGTTTTGAACCAAGGCTTGTTTGAAACTTCTTAAACACGTCCTGCGTACAATGTTGTGCAAAAGTAGGCGTGTTTTATTTATAGTCTGTTGTGATCATTGCACATTCGTACAAAAAATGCTTTGTACACCGTGACGGATGAACGATGTCCGTTTGCATTGTGCACATATTTTTGTTCGCATTTGTAAGGGCGGTACGCAATGGGTAAGAAGAATGCGCGTATCATAAAATGTGGTAAGCTAAGCTAAGCATAACATGTGTGTGGCGACATTCTAAAAAACAAACTTGGATTTAGTATACTAATAACATACTCATGTATCATAATAAAAAAAAAAATTTAAACTAAGCCACATGAAAAAAACCTATTGTTGATAGAATGCAAATTAGCAAGCACATTTTAATTTTTTTAAGAAATAAAGTTCTAATAAATGATATTGGCTCAGTCGCTTTGCCACGGAGAAGAACACCACAGCAATACACCAAAATATTAACCAAAAATTGTGAAACTAGATTCCAAAGTATGATCAACTTATATTTAAATTAATGTTTCGAGAGAGACTAAATATTCTTATTTAAATTATAGATTTTATAATATGTACTTAATTTATTTTACACGTTTTTTTTTGTTGTCTTTATTGTACATAGGTGTATATTAACGCCTGTGAATTAAATGACAGCAAATTATGTTATTTAAAACCATAGAAAATGAAGACACTCAGAAAGGTGGTGTTAAAACTATTATTGTAGGTAAATGTTTAATTGTATTCCTATGTCGCCCGCCCTTAATTAGACCTTCCAACTTGTTTCACTACTACGATCACGGCAATCCAAAATATAGTCTACCCGAAATTAGGCGGTTACCGTAGAGGTATACTGGAGGTATACCATGCTATCACTTATTACCTTTGGCATGTCTAACGCTTGTAGGCGTTGCCAAATTTATTTTGAATAAAGCAGCGGTGCTAGCTGCATAAGGAACGAACGTATCACCCTTCTCCCAAATATTTCTATCAAATTTCTGTAAGTCAGAGTGCACATTTGCAAGAATCGGACAACTGCAATTCGAACGAGCGATATAGCTGTGACCGTACTCTCTCACAATCAATAAGGACGTCAAGGACCAAACCCGTGGACATGAACAGAGACGATCTGAATGAATACGAACGACGAACGACTGAAAATATCAGACCATCGATCAGAGCATTAAATTGGTTAAAATTTTTCCGAAAATGTTCATTTAGTTTCTTAACTCTGGAATATCAAGCGTAAAAAGAAATCAGTGCTACGAAAATCAAGAACGTTACTTTCATAATAGAATTACACTACAAAATGCTCGGGTCCGTGTCGGTTCAATAGTCACCTCCTCGGCCCACCGTATTAATAGAGTCCCTTGCGACGATAATAATGGCTATTTGCTATGCTATTGTCGATGTGGGCTCTGAATGGCGAAGGTGGGCGCGTCGTTATTCTGACAGAATCGATGCGTTTGGGGTGGCTAGGGTTGGCTGTATACATTGGTAAGTTTATTTATCGATAATTTGATTAGGTGAGAGTGCCTACTTGTGTAATAATTCAAATTAAGGTCAAGAGGTCTCCAAGTTAGACAATCTATGCTGAGACTTGTTATATTGACGACCAGCAGTTTTGCACTTACCGTTTGTTAATTTAAAATTCGTGGTGGCCGAGTGGTTCGAGCAGTTGCCTGCGACACAATCACATCACAAGTTCGAATCCCGACTGTACCAATGAGTTTTTCTGAACTTAAGTACAGTGATTAGTCACACCACGAGCTTTACGGTGAAGGAAAACATCGTGAGGAAACCTACATACTTCTGAGAAGAAATTCAAAGGCATATGTATAGTCGTGCTTGAGTAACGGCGATGGACTCGCCATCTGTCAGTTGGCACATAATATATCTCTGGCGGAAAGTGGGTGTGTGGGTATTACCTACACACCTCTGCCTACCCCTTCGGGGACCCTTGTGGGAAGGCGTGAGGATATTTTTATTTTTTTTATTTATCATTTACTTTGAAGGTTTACCCTAATATATCTATTTGACTATATTTAAACAGACGGGTCATAATTTTGGTAATTTTAAGGTGCTCATTACAGACAAACATATTATACTGTGGTCTGTTTCTGTATGTTGCTGACTTATAAATATATTACTACTGCTACTACCACAATTTGATTGATTGAACTTTTGAACTTTATCGTCTAAATAAAGAAAATTGTAATCAAGGACTAATAGGTTACGATCAAGATTTTTTACATACTGTCATTTCATCACAGCGAATCCCTTACGGGGTAGGCAGGAAGTATAAAGCTTTGCTTTGTTTATTTACTAAGGTGAAAAGAGTTTATCAGTTCTATTTCTGTAGCTAATATCCATAAGCGACGGTAACTGCATACCATGAGCTTATTATCATTAAGAACTAATAGGTAATGAAATAAAAACTTGCTTATATTTGTAGCAGGGGCTATTATTGTTGTACTGCATCGCACTATCGATATGGTCCGGTCTAATCACTAGCTGTAATGGTGCACATTATATTTCCCGAATTTTTTGCGAAGCCCATGAAGATTACCAAACAATGGCATGCGTACGCGCAGCCCACACATCATCTCGCAACGAGAAGCGAGCGTTTTTTTTATCGACACATTTAACAGGATTCCGCAATTTATTATACAATTTGAAATCGCATTTTTACACAAACGATCAATTCCAATGTAAATTTTTTAGGCATGCAAGTATGGAATAGCCTATTGTTGAAAATACTTTGGTTGTTATTCTTATTAATATCGCTTTAAAATATCGAACACCAATTATTCCATACGGGTTGTCCGAATCTTCACACGCCACAAGGGTCCCTGAAGGAACAGAGGTGGAGTACATACATATACATATCATCGTTAAATATATAAAAATGTATAGATAACCTAAGCAGGTATGTGGTTTGTAACATGTCAATATGTGATATTCAAGCAAAGCAAACGCATAGGTGCAGACAGCACCTACGATGCTTATAAGGCAATATATCGATGTAGCTGAGAATGGGCAAATTTGGTTTAGCGGGTTTATTACAAAAACCATTAAAAACCATGCCTTGCATATAATGTATGAAACACGTTTATATATTACAAGCCGTGAAAAGGCAGTCCTGTATAAGATAATAAATGCAAAATTTTATTATATTATATATAAAACACACCAGATCAACAAATACCTGCCAACAAGAGGTGGCAAGCAAAGCAGTAATGAATTTACGTATCTCGGTTATCGTACTTCAAAGGCGTCTACAATCTGGTAACAATTTGTCACATTGAAGGCTTTGATTCCGAGAAGTTCGATGTCCACTGTAAAGATGGCGCTACATGTATGTAGAGTTAGCTAGCAATTACAAATATATTGGATAGGTACTTGAGTGTTGTAAAGGTGTAGCCAGTATACACTGTAATCCTTGGGTGTAGGTCGTCCATTACTGATTAATTATACATTAACAAATTATGTAACAAACTAAAAAAATACTTATAATGTGACATATATTGTATATTATTTCGAACGCCCGTTTTTTACTGGAGTTATATTTGGTGCCAACTTGACAGATGGCGAGACTGTCCAAACGGGGCCTCTGGTATAATTTAACATGACTTTAATTATTTTCCTTCAAACGTCAGCAATTTTGCCTAGCGATGTTTTGATTACCGTAAAAATTGAGCCTGCGATTTTGACTTTTTAGATAAGTCTGTTTGACTCAGTTTGAATGTTTCAGACTTACAATCATTTGCTTACCAAAATGTGAGCACGGTTGCTAACCTTCGCAAATACAATTAGCTACTTATAATTATACTTCGTGAAGGGTGCTTATAATCCTCCTTCTTCCCCCGAAGACATGTAGGTTGCCCTATTAAAAAGCGAGTTTGTAGACGATAATGCATCTTTTTAACACCATTAATGGCCAGAATAATTTTAAATTGTTCGCGACGGATGATCATAAAGTTCGTGGCGTAAATGGGCCGCATTAAGCTTGAACAAAGAAAGTTGTGGAGTTCAATTAGCATTAGATTTATACGTACATTTTGGATTAATTGTAAGATTGACACTGTCCTAGAAACTTCGAACAGTACATCATTATAATTGTCATAAAAGTGTTATTGTGGTTACTACTATTGATTAATGGCGTATTCTTGGATAAAATCCACTGGCGTCGCAAATTATTCACAGAGGTCAGAGACCAGGCGCGAATGCATGATTCGAGGTGCTACTGCACGTAAACCTTTAAAAAAGCAGTTTCATTGCTCAACTCGCTACTCGCTCAGCACTGCAGGATATAAATAAATAAATACATCGGGAATTGCACACAAATTGTGACCTGATTACTTACGTAATAATATTATTTATTATTCTTTTAGTATGTAAGTAATGTAAGTTTTGGTCTTGTGCTGTCAGCTAATAAAGTATGAAAAATTTTGCACTTATCACCAGGCTTTTGTTTGTAGGATATAAATATGGATTCACATAGATATATTAATTTTATATGTACCGTTATAGAGGTAAAAGTTTTTCCTAATATCAAAATTATGTTACTTACATACATAAATTAAGACTATGTGGATATTAGATAAAGGGATTGGACAACTTAAGACACTCCATTGTTGTCTTGTTCATAGCATCTTACAAAGTGCAGTCTGGATTTCTGCTAGGTAATCCCAGACTATTTGTTGCCTCGTTGGCTAAGCAATCCAACCATATTATAATTCAAATGCCTTGAACTCGAGGTCTTGAGAATTGAGGTTTACTAGATAAACATCAATATAAAGTTTTGTATTAATTGTAAATACGATTTCAATTTGTAAATTCTATTTTACACTGAATTCTCGACCGAAAATGAACTAATCAAATTCTTATAATCCTTTTAATTTAATCACCTTAATCCTTTCGTCTTGCAAAGTCATTAGATAAAGTACGTGGAAATGACCGTAGCCTATGATATCGGTGTACGCTGTAATTTAATTAAAAACCCCAGGTTCGCATAAAGATGGGAGTTCACATAAAAAGATAGCGGCCCCTAAACGTGTTTCACCGAACAAATTCTGCCCAAATCTGATAAAGCTGGGCACCGATCCATTTCGTAAGAAGTTTTCTTTTATCTCGCCACCGTACAAGGATAGGCCTAAATTTGTATACGTTTATCGCTGAAAACTTTTGCTAAATTCTTTTTTATATTCAATCTTTCACGTCAGTGTACGGTGTTGATAAGGGCCGACGTCCTTCTTTTCAATTTTATCATGACATTTGCATTACCAAAATTAAATTTGCTGATTTTGTCTTCAAGAGAAACATTTTCAGCGCTTGTTACATAAATTACATTTAGTTGCCAAACGAATAACTAAAATGAATTAATTTTAATAAGAAACTGTTTAGAATTTTCTCTTCTCTACGATTCTGATTAAGTGACACTGGCTGGACGAATATGATACGATACGATATTGAAGATTCATATAAGTTTTATGGAAAAATACTATTTATTAAAAAATATAATTTAAAATAAGAGTGTCCACTGAAACAGGTTTACCTAATAGATTATTGTAGTCCAATGGTATTTTCTTAAGTTAAATGGCGGTCACATTTCCTATTTAGTGAGAATGCCTTTCTGAACTCCACAAATAATAGGCTGTGGTAACGGCTCATTATAAGACGGGCCTAGTTGCTGTAAAAAAAAAAATATATTATACAGATATTACTTACTGGCAACAAATTAGACAACGAACGAAGCTATGCAAATAGAAGTCAAGTCTACATCGAATTGGAAATGTTCAAGGACATTACAAATCATTAGCACCAACCTGTTATACTTGAAAAAAAAGCTCTCGAATGTATACATTTTCATATTTAATTTGCGAAATTGAAAGCAACTTGTTCTTAGATATTCATATTCTAGCCTTTGTACTTAGGTGTTTTTAGAAAATATAAGAAATACTGGTATCAGAAGTAGTTTTTGTAGTAATATGTACAAACTTTAGTCATAATGCTGCCGATTTACGGGTTACGCTCGTAGTACGATAATTCAGGTTTAAAGTAAAATTCATCGCGAGGAAATTTGCTACGTATGCTTAGATATTCAAAGACGTATGCATAGAGGTTATCGAGAAATGGCGTACGACTCGCCATCTTTCACTTTGGCACCTAATTATATTAGCCGTTGTACTTCTGGCTACTCAATGCCTAATAAAAACATTGTTAATGTTAACCGAGAGCCGTAGTGGCCGAGTGGTTCGAGCAGTTGCCTGCGACGCAAAGATCGCAAGTTCGAATCCCGACTGTACCAATGAGTTTTTCTGAACTTAAGTACAGTGATTAGTCACACCACGAGCTGAACGGTGAAGGAAAACATCGAGAGGAAACTTGCATACGTCTGAGAAGAAATTCAAAGGCGTACGTATAGTCGTGCTGGAGTAACGGCGATGGACTCGCCATCTGTCACGTTGGCACCTAATATACCTCTGGCGGAAAGTGGGTGTGTGGGTATTACCTATACACCTCTGCCTGCCCCTTCGGGGACCCTTGTGGGGAGGCGTGAGGATATATTATATCATTATTATAATGTTAACCAAATATATTTTCCAGGAAATCCAAAGAATCGACAATGGTGATATTCTACGTTTGCCCATATCTCACTATGACCTCGAAATACGATACGAGTGGAAAGCTGGGATCTCTATATATAGAAGGAAAGGAGAATGTAAAGTAGGTAGGTCTTCGATCAGATAATCAGTCCATATTAATGCTATGGTTTACTTTTATCTAGATTGCGTCCTTAGATTTGACCATTAATATCGTACTAAACGAGCAGGTGCAGGAAACAGGTAGGGTACAACAAATCTCTGATTCAGAACCTTTTCAAAATTCACCTGACTATACATGTGAAATCTCACCTAGTTTCATTTATATGTGTTAAGTTTCCAGACTTCCACAAAGTCGGGCTGGCAAAAGGGGAAAACTTTTTGGGGAAATTCGTTTCCAATACTGCTGACGCAGCTATTATATAATTGATAGAGCATTTTCGATAGCTTGGGTAAAGGAATACCCGGATGTCAATCATGCTTTGCCGAGCGGCTATTTTTTGTAAATTGTACTGATATACCTAAAAATATTAAATTTCCATATGAATATAATAAGGACTAATGTACATCGATTAATTACACCACCATAAAACTAGGAAACCTGTATCATACATACATATTATCACGCCGAGTCGCTAACGGGATAGAGAGTATAGAGCGCCAGTTCTCTCTAGACTTACATACCTCTTTCGCTTCGTCCACATTCATTAGTCTCTTCATATATGCTCGTCGGTTTTGTCTACTCTGTATGAAAAAACGAAACCTGTATGGTTTTAGGAAAAGACGAATGTATAGTCCTGCTTGAGAAATGGCAACGGACTCGTCATCTGTCTCGTTGGCACCTTAATACATCTCTGGCGGATTGTGGTTGTGTGTGTACAGCTCTTTGTCTTCCCCTTTGGGGACCATAGGAATTAATGTATGTATATATTCATATATATTTATATATATATATATGAATTATTTATTTTTATAAGAGCGAGCTGGAAGAGCTACTAACCTCCTTGAATTCAATTGATTTGACAGCGAAAGTTTAGCGATAAGGCCATTGATAATAAGGCAGACCGATCTCGTTTTTAAGGTACCGTGCCGTTTTCATTTTATTTATTAAATTAGAGATAACTGGTACTTTACTCTCAAGGCCTGCCCCGTCAGGCACTCGGCGCGATTATACGTATGTATTTTAATGTAAATAAATTAAGTACTTACGGATTAGGTACTTCGTGTCAGGTCACACTGAAATGTTTGCAAATTGATACCGAATACGAAACAAGAAAACCTTTGACCATATGAATCAAAATCTTCTTTATATTTAAGCAACTATTATGATTACATTATTAAACTACTAAGCCCTACTGTAAGGCAGATATAATTTTATATAATATAATAAAACTCACTCGGGATTACTCTCATTGACCTAGAACCTCTTGGGTATAAAGCGCCTTTAAACCGTCCTTACATCTTTACTACAGACAGCTCTGTGACTACTTTTATTTCCTACTAGCCGTCTTCGTCCGCGTGGAATTAAGCAAGTAAAATTATGTTCAGTTTCTAAAAAAAAAGGATCCTATGTTACTCCTTTTCATCGTTACATCAACTATCTGCCAGTGAAAGTCCCGTCAAAATCGGGCCAGCCGTTTCAGAGATTAGACGAAAAAACAGACAGACAGACAGACCGGCAGGCAGACAGACAAAAATTGTTAAAAAATTGTTGGTGTATGTACCATGTATACGTCATTATGAATTTTGTAAAAAGGACATTTTAATATCACAAACAGACACACCAATTTTATTTTTATTTTTTATTTGTATATAGATGTGCTTTCCAGCAATAATCGAATTGTTATATATGATAAGTGTACGGAACCATTCAGTCACAAGGCCTTGTCGGACATGATCAGCATGTTCTTATTTTTTAAGGTTTACCTAACGGTACTTAATGTGGTGCACAGCATACGCGCATATATATTGGAGTTTTCTTTATTAATCCTGCACTTCTTTACAAGCATAACAAGCGGCGCAACCATGTTTCCGCTGTTAACATTTATCGCATTGTTCAGCGTTTCGAGTGTTTCTTCATACATTGGTAAGTATATAAAAAGTATTAACCTAAGGATGAAATCCGGTCTGTGGAAGAGATTTGCAAAATAACTGGCCTGAACGAGGGTGTGATTGTAAAGGCGAAGAAAGGCATGCTACGTTGGTTTGCACATAAAGCAAGGATGAGTGGAGAAAGATTGATGAAACAGATATATATAACAACGCGAAAATGTGTGCAATAAGACCACGTTCCGTAGAACAAATCAGTCAGACGGTCAAGGACGGGAACGTCAAGAGTACACGAAACTAGCGAACATGTATGAAGATACTGTTGAATGTGGACGAAGCGAAAGAGGTATGTAAGGCTAGAGAGAACTGGCGCTCTATACTCTCTGCTTACCCGGTTGGGGACTCGATGTGATGTGATAAATATGTACGTATTAACATAAGTACATTACAATAACTGTAACATAAGTACATTACAAGAACATTTATACACTGTATTGTTTACATATATTTTTATATTTGAAAAAGCCGTTTAAGTTTACTTTAAATATAACCATATGTGAAAATTATGTTAAACGTTCTCTCTGTGCAGATGTTGGCGTACAGCCATGCAGATTACGACAAAACTTGTATCACAAACAGCGCAAAGGTTATATACGAAAAAGTTATAAAGGGCAACCCAGCAATTGGGCTAAAAGGTTCCGATCCTATGTACAAGAAGAGAATTGAAGGAAATCTGCTTACACTTAATTACACGATTACGAACTCCACCCTCACTGGCTTCAGACAATGCGAAATTTCACAAGCTACGTTAGTACCAAAGATACTTCATTCTATAATTCTCTTTCAGGCTATAAAGCTTCAATCGTTTTCTGAATTTCATCCCAGACGTATGTAATGTTACTTATTGTGCTTTCCAGTAAAAGACGTTGTCTGGCAAATAATTTTACATCACTTCAAGGCTCTTTATATTGTATTTATTTCTTATTTTATGTACTAACTAAAGAAGCCAAACGAGATATTGCCATCATAGATGCTTGTTCCTAACATTTTTAATGTTAGCAATTATACAGTGAGAAAACTTTACAAAAGAAATTGGCTAGCTTTAACAGGAAAATTAATTGCTGATAAGCGGGTACCACCACCAGAAACCTATCCGAGAGATCAGGAGTTACCTATTTTTTAAAAACAATCCGCCTAGATTCATTTGCAAAAGTTCAATTTGCAGTAACACCAATTTCATAATCAGGGGGTTTTCATTGGATATAGTGAGCGTCTGAAGGCTCACAATTTTTTTACGCTCGCGCTTTACCGCCCATGTACGTATACCTAAACCCTATTTCATTTAATTATTAATTTCTTTCAGTTTGAACTTACAAAAATCTATCCTTCATTACGACCTAGTTTGCCCTTTCTTCTCTATGGTCGGGGATTATGATGTAAACGGAGTTCTACTGGTAGTTCCCATCATGGGAAATGGCGATTTCGTGATAAATTGCTGTAAGTATTAATTAATTACTCGGATGAAGGCGAAACAAGTAGAATATGCTTAAAAACCCAGCTTACGGCCTATTGTATGCCTGCGATAAGTAAGACTGCAGAAGATCTTCGTAGACAAGTTCAAAAGCCAAAGTTTCAATTTATAATCTAGCACAAAGACAATTTCGGATAATATACTCAATCCAAATATTTGCAGATGACTACAGGATATCAGTGGATATAGATATTGCATTTGTCGCCGGAAAAGATAATAAAAA
Organism: Drepana arcuata; assembly: GCA_016069955.1. Lineage (NCBI taxonomy): Eukaryota > Metazoa > Arthropoda > Insecta > Lepidoptera > Drepanidae > Drepana > Drepana arcuata. Next base: position 5,193 of record JACCPG010010162.1, on the reverse strand, counting down.
ACATATCAAATTTAATAGCTTCAAGTATGATCCCGATTTGAGAGGAGGAATGATGATAGATCTAAGAAACTTATTTAATGGCAACAAGGAATTAGGTAAGAACTTTATTTATTTCATAAGAAACTACCAACGCATATATCAGCCAAAAACATTCAAGCAGTGTTCGTGTGATCAGTCACTGAAGTTAAGCTCAGAAAACCTCATTGGTTCAGGCAAGATTCGAAGGTGCAATCTTTGCGTTGGGAGTGACTACTCGAATCGGCCACCATGGCTCTAATGGTATTAACATTAACACATTGAATAGCCAATAAATAAAACTTTTAATATCCTCCAGGTGACGCTGTCCTCAAATTTATGAATCAAAACTGGAAACCTGTATCCAAATTTCTTGAGGGGCCAGTCATCAACAATTTCCTGAAGAAACTATTCTCAAACTTCAACAAGCTGTTTTTGCATATACCTGCAGAGGACATGATAATATTTTAAAATGACTGTTGGTACCTAAACTAATAATATTTACCAAGATTTTTGAAGACAAGCTATAGATAGATCCTTTGGGGTGTCTAGGCATCAGATTTGGAGAATAGCTTGAAATTTAATCTTTCACATAAAGACGGGTAAACCTCCTCAAATGGCAAAAGATTAAATTACCAAGTTTTATTTATTTTATTTATTAACTTTCTAGTGTTTAATCAAAGCTTATTTAATTAAGAATGGTCAAATAAATGCGAGGTACATTTCCACTCTGACTAATAAAGATAAAAGTTGTCAAATGAACGATTGTCAAATAAAATCTTTTATTTCATAAAGGACACAGAGAACATTTATTGAACAAGTAAAGGGACCTGTTAAGTCCAGGCGCTGTCACCACAGTCACTCGTTTAAGTATGTATGTATAAGTTCACCAACGCGCCATTTCACACCCTGGTCTACCATAAAGCGGCTTGGCTGTTGTTCGTTTGTCACTTTTATTATGGGGTGTATACCATACTGGTGACCTGTATTGTATACACTGGTGACCTGAAACACAGATTTCTTCAGTCTCTGACAGTGAGACTACATAGCTGTGTACCATAAAATTATTTAACATGTTAGTTGCTGTTGTTTTGTGAGAGGAAATAAACGAAACTTAATTTATTATTATTGTTATCAAACAAAAATATCATTATGGTAGACATTAAGGAATACTTAATGGGGCCTAAATCGAATAAATAAATAAAAGCTAATTAAACTGTTCATAAATAGAATTAATGCCTCAAGTCCGGGTCGCGAAATGGTGCCGAGAAGGATGTTGGCATTACCACGTTGAATCATAATTAGGTACTCTTAGGTCGCAATAAGTTTGTTCGAAGCATCCTTATACAAATTAAGAGCATCTGGTCTTCCAAATATATCTACGGTAGAAACACAGTTCAATATCATCGTGACGGTAGGTTACTTGGTCAAAGACTTCCTCATTGCTTGAACTTTTAAATATACATGTATATTTGTTATTCTGTCCCAATTTTGACTCAATATGATAATTAATTTTAATTAAAATACCTGTTCTTGTCTATGGTTATTGAAAGTTTTCTAGAAGCAGCCAATAGTTTTTATCATAAGGACGTTTGGATCTGGGAGAACATGAACCAACTATTAAGTGCTTCAATTTTTTACTGTGTCTTGTGTTCTGTTTCTTGTAAGTATATTGTACAATAAATAGTTAAAAGAAATATAATGTAAATAATTGTGTATCTACGGTGTCTCAATGCCGATGCTTGGTTGAACAAAAAGTAAAATAAATATGTTTAGCTTCATTTGTTTATAAAACTAAATTATCTAGATTTAAAATAACTTGACGCCACTTATCTAACAGTGTGTTAAACACTGATTCATGCTAACAAAGGACATGAAGACAAATTATAATCTGAACTGTGGTGGCCGAAGGGTCTGAAAAATCAAGATTGCAGGTTCATACCTCAACGGTCTGTACCAATTGCCTTTTTGTGAACCTTTACTACTGTCGGTACAGGGATTTATCACACCATGAGCTTTACCATGGAGGAATGTGAAACAATGTGAGGAAATCTGCATACGTATGGGGAAAAGTCGTGCATGTAAAGCGTCAACGCCACGACACGCCATATGTTACATTACACTTAATATATGGCTAAAATATATTGCTCTACCTCGTCGGGAAACCTTGTGAAATGTCGCAAAATGATAATAATATTTTTTAAGAAATAATACTGAACTTAAATGCCGACGCAAAACATATCGAATCGAATGTAATATAGATCAACCTACGGCTTTTTATTTATTCTAATTGCCGCAATGCACAATATTATATACCCTGTAGTGTCACAGCAATAGAATAATGATGGAAGCAATTTATTGAATAATCTCATTTAATAATGTTTACTTAATTGGTGGGTAAATTTATAATGATGGTAATCATAATATGTCAAGATCACCAGAGCAATTCAACAATTGAAGAACTTTTATAGATTGAGCAGAGCGGCTAACTAACCTGTAATGAACTTGTATGAAGGATTCGAACTTTAATAATGCATGTCTTATTATCAACCCGCCCTTGATATAACTGAAAAGGTATGTTTAATATAAATGCTTCTTTGATGTTTCCGGTTCTAAGCCGGACTTGACTTTATTGTTCTAAATAAATACCTGTTTTGTTCTTATTTTGAATATATTTGACATATATGCCTTGTAAATGCAGCGATTAGTTGCACGTTTGTGATCTAAACGACATCATGTGTGTTCGTCTTGTTGTATATTTTTTTTGCCTTGTGTTTTCTCTAGTATTTTGTAAGTATTTTAAAGTCCTTTTAAATGACTACAAAAATGTCTTATTCTATGTGATTTTTTAGGCCTTGACAAAATACCATGTAGCTTAGAAGACCATAAATGTGTAACTGAAGCTGCACAGATAAAGTATGCTGAATTCGCGGCGGGCATTCCATCTCTGGGAGTGGAAGGTTCTGATCCACTGCACACCGACTGGATTAGACAATCTCTGCCCAATATTTACTACCAGTTCACTAACGCATACCTCTATGGGTTGGCAAATTGTAATGTTACCTCTTTTAAGTAAGTACGTTAGTTTAAATCAATATCAATTTATTTATAGGTCTGATTACAATTCATTCCTATTATTATTCCAAGCGAAGATATTATATGTATATTTGTAAATTCTAAATCTACATAAGTAACGAGTATTTAGCATTATTTAGCAAATTTGGCCTCTAGCGAATAATTCTTAGGACACCAACATTGTTCCTAGAATTCGGTCCGTCAGTGAATATGTTTTTGTTGCACATAACGACAAAAAAGTCATAATTGCTAAAACCAGAAATATATCACTGGTGAGAGGAGGGAGTTATAAAACCTTTGCCTACCCTGAAAGGTTTCAGGTACATGTATGGAAACTTCTGACGGAATTCGCTGTCACGTAATACTCAAATTGAACTTTCTGTGAAAAATAACTTTGTGATTGACCTTTATTTCTAGAATCTACCCGCAGCAGCACTACACGAATTCCGAATACGCTTGTCAACGTTTGACGGTAGAGTCAGAATGTGACTTGTATGGTCATTTGGGGTATTTGCACGTGAATGGTAAAGGTGGTTGCAAAATCATAATGAGTAAGTAGAGTGTGATCGCTTTTTTAATATTCACCTTCGAACACAGAGTGGTAACGCGCAAGTGATACTTCGGTATTGTAAGCGTAAATAGGCTGCGGTAGCCGTTTTCCATCGGGTGGGCCGTATGCTTATTTGCCGCTCTTGTTGTATAAAAAAAAATATATATGTGTATAATTAAGTTCTGAAAATTTAGAAGACTTTATTATTATGTGTATCTATATGATAATAAAGTAAGATAATAAATTCAAACAAAAACGATAAGCTAGCTTGGGCATTAAAACAGTATTAACTAAAGGTTTGCAAGCGATGCATATCATGGCATGCATTTCGATAACAGTCTGTATTTGATGGACAAGATTGGAAATACATAAAACACTAGCTGTTCCCGGCCACGCTTCGCTGTGGACATGTGACTGATGCAAAAAACAGATAAAAACAATCCTTGATTCGGATTATACATCATGCTAAAATTTCAGCTCGATCGGTGCAGAACTTTTTGAGTTTTTGAAGCGTACAAGAGGGTTTGAAAATATTCCTCCAGGGATGGCAGCACGTGAGCGATACCCCTGTCGTTGCAAGCATCCATAGGCGGCGGTAACCGCTTACCATCAGGCGGACCGCATGCTTGGTTGCCGCCTTTGTGGTATAAAAAAAGTCGAAACTGGTGATACTTTGTTCTTTCAGACGATGTCAACATAAATGTGAACAGCAATGTAGTTTACCGTGTAAATGACAATGGTAAAATCTACCTTCATCTTGTAAGAAGTTTGTATGGATTTGATTTGAAAGGAGGCGCTGAGTATGAATTCCGGAACATGTACAACGGAGATCAGGAATTATGTACGTACTTTAAAACCATTTTTTGATTTCATATGCAAACATACATTACGTCTCGCCGAGTACATAATTTATTATAATTTAAAGAATTTAAACAAAGTTGGATGATAAAAAAGCGGTCTGTAATTCTAGAGAGAACTGGCGCTTTACTCTGTCTGCCTACCCTGTGAGGGCCTTGGCGGGGCCATAAGTATGTACGCGGAAGTTTGTGAGGATGTTTATTCCTCATTGACGGAAAAACTGCTATTATAATTGGATAAAATTTGGCACAGAGATAGATTTACACATTAGAAATATTTTATTACAGAAAAAAACGCATCTATCTATCAAGAAATAAAATTTTGCAAGGGTGAAACGGAGGGGTGCAGCTAGTATGTTATAAAATGCCGATCAATCAATCAGAATAGGTGTTGCTTGACTTAGATAGACCTACATCTGTGGGTCTCGAGTAAAGTTTCCAGTACTCCACAGGAAAATGGTTTCTCTTTTCGGGAGCCTTATCCTGTTAGCACATTGTTTACAACATAACACAAAAGTATTTTGTTTTATTTTCAGCAAATTCAGCAAGTCTCTACGCCACGAAGAATTGGAAACTCTTGTATGAATCGTTTAACTTGCCAATACTGCAGAAGTTCTCAGACATGTGGGTGCGCAACGCTAATGCCTACTTCGCCCACATATCAGTTGATGATGTGTTTTCACGATTGGTTGCTGC
>JACCPG010010159.1:0-30954 GCA_016069955.1 Drepana arcuata | reverse complement strand
AAGTGTTAGTAAAACAACGTAATCCAGTAATAAAATAATTTGTTTTATTTCATTATCTTTACACATTAATATTTACATTAAGGCTTACACGTATTACACTGTGGAGTATTATTGACTTGCACCTATTTCTAAGACATCAATAAGGCACCCGTGGAAGCATTGAGAACAATGTCATTATTTGCTTTTTAAAATACAAACCATGAACTTGGTCACATTACTGAGTGGAAATACCTAAGTTTAGTTGCAATCGTCTTCATATTACAAATGAACTATTAATTGCAACAAAATTACATAATAGAGGCACTGGTTATGTTCCGAATAAAGACTTAATTTGTACAGTTTTTTTCATTTATAGAGAAAAGAATAATATACCCTAACTTATTTACATATATTTACTGATACGCTACTAGTGCAACACACAAGTTTCAATGCGACCTCGAGCAAAATCCATTGAAAACAAAAATGTATTTTATAACAATGTACATTAGGTATATTCTACAATAATCAGATATAATAAGACTAGGAGGGAACCTCAATGGATTTCACTTCAATCGCCTTTGTAACAGGTAACAAACTTATTAATAGCATAACTTGCATACACATCATCACTTGCGGCGTACGCAGGGAGTAGAGCGCCAGTTCGCTCAAGACTTACAAACATCTTTACATATAATTAATAAAATAACGTGCTATATTTACAAAATAACTAAAATACAATGTGGAAGTAAGGAAAATGCATGCAGATATTGGTATATCGTATAAATAGGTCGTTTCTATAAAAATATTTGTTACAACTTCATAGTCTTTGAGTAAAATTGCAACAATCCTTTTAAAATATCCGTTCAATTCTATTCCATTTCACTAACTAACTACCTATTTTAATCATCTATAGACCACAATATGGATTTACATACTTTTTATAACATATTCAGGACATGGATATTAGCTCTTCTGTCCCGTATTAAAAACCTATAATTTAATTTTAGTGTGCATTAAAATTCTGAGTGACGTACTTTTCAAAGATTTATCTAGGTTAAGGTAAAGCAGATGTTACTTGAAAATTATACAGGATTTCTCAGAAAATATGACAGTTGCAAATTGAAATTAAAAAAAAATACATTCCAAAATTTTTAACTTATTTCGCATAAAAATCTGCTATAACGCAAACTTTATACATAGACAACAGTTGTTAATAATACATGCATAGTTTCAGAACTCCCACTAAACCATGTTTCGGAGTGAGTATTACCACCTTTTTAAGTGGTTGTTTTGAAAACAACATTGTTTTCAATGTTGTCATTTTATTATGTTAAGGATATATTTACGATAACTGACAACTTCTAGAAGATAACTGTTCCATTTCCTGAGACGTATGTAGGTATATGAGAAAAAATATATACCACATCAAATTTTTGTTGTGAAAAATAATCCATGCTGCTTGATTCGCGCCAAAAACTGACACGTAACCGATTTTTTTTCATATTTCATATTATTATATATATGATAATTAAGATTAATATTATTATTATTGGTCACATGGTCACTAAGGTAAATTCGGTAAAATATGTCCTATTCATAACCGATGTCACAATCCCATACAAAATGTCATATATCCCTTAATAAATGTGTACATTTACAAAGATAACCAATAGAGGAACACAAAGCGCTTATAAACATATATCTTATAGTATTAATAGTATATATAATATACATTGTGGTAGATTTGGTATTTGGTATACCGCAGGCCGGCCGGGTTAAAATATTGTAAAAATCTGAGATCAATTTTACAATGAAGATTCACATTGCGCCAACACTACAAAACATGCCATATAGTCATACTGAGCGTATGTTCTAAACGAATTAATATCAACCTTAGTACAAGTGGATATAGGTCGAAAATTCTGTACTCACAAGACATGTGTTTTTGAATATTTTTCCAAAATGGCTACCCAAAATTATTATTTTGGTTCTGCAGTTTGTTACACTCAATATGACGGACAACATACTTGGTAGTTGGCTTCAGTCGTTATTATACTACATATTGAATTAACTTTCTTCATATTTAATTCAAATTATAATTCATTACTAATCTTTATTCTATTATTAAACAGAACTTCACGTATACCTTTAACTAAATTTATCTCTTGATCCTCGCCTCTCTCTCATAACTGTGTGCTAAAATTCTGAGCTTAATTAGCTCTGGCGCTAAAGAGAAACTAATATTCTCACTAACTCTTGCATTTTTTATATTATTATCTATATAAGTTTGAAGAACAAGATTTTAATTGTTAGAATTTGCTTTTTTGTAAATTTTTATAAGTTCACTTTCGAATCCGTACCTGTTTTATTGACAACTTTTCAAATCTTTTTTTTTTATTATAACCTATATTTTCTTAGTCCATCCTCACACCCGGCCGGCCTAGAGATTGTGGTTCTACCGCTGGATATCACAGATTTGCGTGTCGACCAACTGTGCGCGTTCAACGGCCACCAAGCAGCCGCCGGGGGTCACTAGCAGCGGCGCGGCCGGCGAGCCCACCCATACCTTCTTCACGTCTTCGCCGCCATGGTGTGCAAGCGGAGACATGTACCCACCTCTGGAACAGAGAAAAAATAATATTTTCAATATCATTTATTATGTATTTCGAATAAGGGGGCGTCCATTAATTACGCGAGGTGTTCTAGGGGGGAGAGGATCCAGCTAAATCTCTCCGAATTTCACTTTTGGCGAGGTCTTAGCAAATATCATGTATTATTTTTAGCAGAAACCGGTGTACAATGTCGCTGGAACATTTTTATAATATATATCCTCACGCCTTCCCACAAGGGTCTCCGAAGGGGTAGGCAGAGGTGTGCAGGTAATACCCACACACCCACTTTCCGCCAGAGGTATATTAGGTGCCAACGTGACAGATGGCGAGTCCATCGCCGTTACTCAAGCACGACTATACATACGCCTTTGAATTTCTTCTCAAACGTATGCAGGTTTCCTCTCGATGTTTTCCTTCACCGTAAAGCTCGTGGTGTGACTAATCACCGTACTTAAGTTCAGAAAAAACTCATTGGTACAGTCGGGATTCGAACTTGCGACCTTTGCGTCGCAGGCAACTGCTCGAACCACTCGGCCACCACGGCTCACGGTCACCAAGGAAAATTTTTAAATGAGCAAAACATACATTTATAAGAATCTCGCGTGAGATATTGGCGGAAGACGAAAAATTCTCAAAAATGCCTCACGTGAATAATGGACGCCCCCTAATAAGCTGTGCAGAGGATCGAATGTTGCCATATTGAAAAATAATTACTCCTAATAATTATTATTACATACGTGGCAGAGCTGCCACTATACCTGAATATTCAGGTATTTATGGACGGATAGATTCCGCATCTGCCAGATCATTCATACATACAGATAGTGCCATCTACGAAGACGTGCCCCACCACTTTGTAGACGAGGGGGTCGCGGGATGCAGGGAGTATGACGCGAGTCTATTAATTGTAGTGTGTGTGTGTGCACTCATAGGTAATCAGTGTGTACCGATAATACTTAAACATTAGTGGAAGGCTGCAAACTTCCACTATAAACTATAGGGATGAAAAGTGGGGCGCGTCTTCGCGGATGGCACTATCTATAGGTACCTACCCACGTACCTGGAACTAATTACTAATCTAGTACGTTTCGTCTATTGTCTATATGGTTTACGCACCTTAGTTTCCTATCAGCCTGGAGTAGCGCGTCTGCCTTCAGCAGTCTCACAGCAACAGCTACCAGCAGGAACAGTATAAGGGCCCCGCACACTGGCACAGCGATGGTGGCTGCTTTGAACCACACCTCGCCATTATAGTTAGCGCCTCGCTCGCTCGCTACTGCACTGCCTTCTGGAAAAGACGGGAAATATTTTAGCTTGATTTTTTTTGTATAGGACATCTGGAAGACACATCTGTGGACTGGCCAACACAAGGATTGGAAAGAAACCATTGGAAATGATGGGGGTAGGCCCAGCAGTGGGATGTACCAGGCTAACAACAACATATTGTTTTGCTTTTAGTCTATACTAGCCGGTTTCACCAGCGTATAATAAGGTTTTAACAATAAATGAAATGAAAGTTACTCTTAATAATGTTAACTATCTGCCAGTGAAAGTCGCGTCAAAATCGGCTCAGTAATTTCAGAGGTTACCCGGAACACACAGACAAGAAATTTGTAAATTCTTTAATATATGTAAAATAGTACTGATCATTTTCAGATTGGTACATTTAGAAAAAATCTATATATATATATCTCTTAGAAAAATATTTTGCAAACAGACACTACAGTTTAAATAATTGCAAAAAAATTTCAACCCGCAATTTTTCCCCGAACAAATGAAGCGATTGTTACCGAGTTGTACCCAACATGTAAGAATCTTTATCTGAACACAAGTTATCAAATAACCTAGGCCTTTTTCAATATGCCTATGAGTCATCCAGTGATGAAGCGTTTCAACACGCTAATGAAACGCATTCCAGTAGTATTGATAAAAAACTGCAACCGGCGATAAAAACATTAATGTATTTTTTATCGCACGCCAATTGAAACGGTAGGACATTCGGTAATCAGAATTGATACGATTGCTCGTATGCGCATATGTGTTCTGAGAAAGTGCAATGTATATAGTTTTCGCTAGGGCTGGCACGCAAGCGCCGTAAGAAGTCTCTAACTTCCGTCTATTTGGGACCGTTGGAAATAAGTACGAAAAGGAATAAAAAAAAAAAACTACTTGACTATTATCACAAATTTAAGAGCTGGGCTCTTGTCGTCGTCTCTGATGCAGTCCCCTCCATTCGCGTCTGTCCAGCGCAACCTCCTTGACCTCCTTATACGTCGTGAGAGACATTTTTTCTTTGATCTGACCCATGTATGTTAATCTTGGTCTTCCTCTTCCTCTCTTCCTCTCTACCTTTCCGTTTTAGATGTTTCTAAAGAAGCTATCATGTCGTATAAGGTGGCCTATCATCTTTCCTCTTCTATTCTCGACTGTTTCCAGCAGAATTCTTGTTTCTTTAACTCTTTTCAGCACGTCTTCGTTTGTCACCCTTTCCGTCCAGCTGATTTTTTCCATCCTTGACTTTACTATATGTATATTATATTATATGTATTAAACGTCAAAATTATGAAATAATACTTTTTTAACGGACTTCAAAGAAGGAAGTTCTATATTCAACCTGTATATAACATATGTTTATAAGTTCGCGATCAGACGCAATCAAAACTAAGTACGACACAAATTAGTTGATTACAATATTTTTGCGGTCGGTTAAGTTTCTAAACTATGTAAATTTGTTTAGAAACCCTGATTGATTTATCATAATATTATGTTTTATATAGAACTGAAACGTTTTTTCTTAAGTCGGAATATGAAAAAGGCATATAGACTGTACCAATGAGTTTCTCTGAACTTAAGTAAAGTGATTAGACACACCACAAACTTTAATGTCAAGGATCACATCGAGAGAGAATCAATTCAAATGTATAGTCGTGCTTTAATAACGGCAATGGACTCGCACCTATATATTTGCCGGAAAGTGTGTGGATAATACCTATAGAACTATGCATACCCCTTCGGGGACCCTTGTAGGAAGGCGTGAGAATACTTCAGTTAATAAATTTTTACCTTAAATTCTAGTATATATGACCAACGTATACATATATGTATATTAATAATCAAGGACTGAATCTGAAAATATATATATTGTAGACGTAATTTTCGTGCAATTGACAGCCCTGATCTCAACCTCTCATGTTGGTACCTAATGCCCGGAACCCATACAGACTCTTTATACCGAACCACTGGTCAGCTCTGGTGTACCATGACATTGCATTCTTTTAGGCTATTATTAAGAGTCAATTTAGTTTGAAAATTGATACGATGTTTCAAATCTACTTCATTGGACACGGTAGTAAACAGATTCGTTGATGATAAAATAAAAAAAATATTTACGCTTTTTAAAAAGAATATAATTACGCCAATTTGAATATAGAATTCAGTTTTTGTAAAATGTGTTAGTTACGCTATTATCCTAGTAAAAGGCGAATAATATTCTGCCAGTATGTGTTCTATTTTATTAGCAATGATTTAGAATTTGTTTTCGTGTGCAGGCAGCAAAATGGATTGAAACAATAGATCTATAGCAAAGCTCAGTACGCAGGCCCGAAGCTAAATCCATTACGAAGATGTGAGATAGGACGGAATAGTAATTTCCGTTGCGAATTTATTTTTTCCTTTTTTACTTACTATGCAAAAGTCGTTTGGAAATTACAGATTCCAAATTTAAAATCATTAATGTTATCAGATTTGGAACTAATAAGTGTTCGAAATTGAAGTAGATTATTATTATTTAATTTATTTGTAAACTAAACACATTGGCAATGCATAATTACTCAGCGACTTGTTTACACATAACTCAGGATGCATATTTAGTATCTATGTACGTGGAAACTGCCTATTCCATTTATCGAAACGGTTCCATTAGAATTATGACTGCAATTATCGCTACACAGAACCGTCTCGTAAGTAATAGCTTTTAATAAAGTTATATGAGGCCAGTACTAGCACTGATAATTGGATTATTTATTTATAATCACTTGTGGAGCGGAGTGTACAGCCATATACATGAATTGCTATTGTTGTTCAGGAAATATAGCGCCGTATTTCTTTAATAAGCTATAAAGATTAATAAAGAAATAATCAATAATATGTTGAGGATGTAGTACAAAGACCTGCAGTTCATAGATGGCATGACATAATTACTTATCACCACGCAGAGTCCCTCACGTGACAGGGAGAGTAGAGTCCAATCCCTAGACTTATTTTTCTCAAGTTAATTAACTTCTTCGTTCGTGGCATCGCAATATAGGTAGTAAACTCTTATTAAATAAGTACTTGCAGTTAACTGCGGCTTCGAACGCTTGAATATAGTTTCTTCGTAATACAAAGTCGTCTGCGAGGTCGAGTGCTTATAATTGGTACTTTAAGATTTTTTCGATGAAGTTTTGTTTTAGTTTTATACCAAATTCGGAAAAAATATTTAAATTGTTATTATATTGTTTTGTTTAGCGATACCAACATATTGTATATAGTGCCATCCACGAAAACACGCCCCAACAATAAGTGGTCGAGAGTGTCGCGGGATAGGGGGTTATGACCCGAGTCTATTAATTGTAGTGTATGTGCACTCATAGGTAATCAGTGGGTACCGACAATACTCAAACATTAGTGGAAGGTTGCGCACTTACATATGGAAGAATAGTGGGGCGCGTTTTCGTGGATGGCACTACCTATACAAACCGATAGGCATACAGACATAGAGATTTACTTTTTCGCATTCATGATATATTATTATCGATCTGCGGTATGAGTAATAATAATATCTTTGGGGAATTACACCCAAAGCGAACCGAAAAAGAAATGTTTGCATCAATTTTCCTCGTAAAGTTTTACGGAAGCTTACTGATTATCTATTCTCCTTGCTAAAAGTTCAAGGTGAATGCTATTTCTGGATTCAATTTATCGTAGTCACTACTCCAAGTTGCGCGAAAATGTTGTGGACATCTGACATTCGAAACAGCTGGCTGACGTAACAAGACATGTGACAGCTGTCAAGGCAAAACGTCAAATGATCTGGTTAAATTTGGAATGCTACCAACCTTTCGAGGGTTGGTATTCTAAATTCGAAAGCTTACCTTGGTATCCCGTGTAACTGATACCTACCTACTTATGTATGAACTCTAACTTTGCTTTAGAAATACTATCTTACAGTTAGACCATGTCGCCAACGAAAAAGTCGTAAGTAGCAGCATCTGATTGTTCAAGTTTGTATCGTAAAATCTTGACACATAAGACTCAAATTAGTTTGAATTGTATAAACTGTCAACGAAAGAAGGAATGCTCGTAAATACTTACACGTCTTGTATACTGTATGAGAGTTACTTTGTACTTACTAGCTGTGCCCTGTGATTTCACCCGCATAAAATTTGTTTTAATTCATAGAAGATTCATAGTCAGCCGTGGTGGCCGAGTGGTTTGAATAGTTGCCTGCGACACAAAGATCGCAAGTTCGAATCCTGACTCTACCAATGAGTTTTTCTGAATTTAAGTACAGGGATAAGTCAAACCACGAGCTTTTCGGTGAAGGAAAACGTCGTGAGGAAACCTGCATACATCTGAGAAGCAATTCAAAGGCGTGTATAGCCATGCTTGAGTTACGGCGATGGACTCGCCATGCCACGTTGGCAACTAAAATATATCTCTGGCGGAAAGTGGGTGTGTGGATACCACCTACACACCTCTGCCTAGTCCTTCGGGGACCCTTATGGGAATGCGTGAGGATATATATATATATATATAAATCCTCACGCAGATATAGACATATATACTCCTTCGGGGACCCTTATGGGAATGCGTGAGGATAGGTATATATATATAAATCCTCACGCAGATATAGACATATATACTCCTTCGGGGACCCTTATGGGAATGCGTATGCGGAAGGAGTATATATATATATACATGGTGTTGTACGGTGTGTACATGTATTGGTAGTTAAATATAAACTTTATAAACCTATGGTACCTATTTATAAAAGACCATGTTACTTAATTGCTACTTGGCACACACATACGAGTTTCCCATTAAGCGGAGCTCACAACAGCTTTACGCGAACAAAAGGAGGTTGGATGAACAGCAGGCTTTAAAGATATCTTAGTCACTTACATTTACAGTTAACGAATAAAGTTCATTTGAAAAGTGTAACACTATTGTTTAGCTTTGTGGCGATAGATGTCGCTTTACGTTTTTTATTACAAGCTATCACGGAGAGCATTGGTGTAAGTCAATACTAAAATATATCTCCGACGTAAATTGTGGGGGTGGAGGTGGTTACTACCTATACACCTCTACCTACTCCTTCGGGGACCCTTGTGGTAAGGCGTGAGGATATATATATTTCATATTTTATTTTATTATTACTTTATTCGGCGATGGACTCGCCATCCGTCACGTTGGCACCTAAAATATAACTCTGGCGGAAATTGGGTCTATGGAATGGATTACTTACTACCTGTACACCTCTGCCTACCCCTTCGGGGCCCCTGTGGGAAGGCGTGAGGTTATGTTATTATTATTTTATTGTGAACATGAACATACCTTTATGCCTTAAGACCTTGGATAAAACCTGTCGATAAGGTTCTCGTATACAACCTTTCAACACAACTAGAAGCAATAAAAAACAAACGGATATAAATTAAGCGGGCTTATTACTGCAACTGCATTATCTTTATATATTTATTTTGATCACCAACAGGCGAGAACGCCTTGAGATTTAAAGAGCTTGACATAATAATGTCAAATGTATATGTCAAATATAATATGTCAAATGTATATGTATAATAAGTGTCCACCCAATTATAGGTAACGACAATTACTAAATAAGCGAATGTGTAGTGTGTGCTATATATCTTCACACTTTCCTACAAGGGTCCAAGAGGTGCCTAGACAAAGTAATATATATATCCTCACGCCTTCCCACAAGTGTCCCCGAAGGGGTAGGCAGAGGTGTATAGGTAATACCCATACACCCACTTTCCGCCGAAGGTATATTAGGTGCCAACGTGACAGATGGCGAGTCCATCGCCGTTACTCGAGCACGACTATACATACGCCTTTGAATTTCTTCTCAGACGTATGCAGGTTTCCTCTCGATGTTTTCCTTCACCGTAAAGCTCGTGGTGTAACTAATCACTGTACTTAAGTTCAGAAAAACTCATTGGTACAGTCAGGATTCGAACTTGCGACCTTTGCGTCGCAGGCAACTGCGCGAACCACTCGGCCACCACGGCTTTTATTTCTTATAATACAAAGTGATATCTAAAACGTAAAGCTTACTCACCTAAATCAGCACCTGTTAGGTTCCTAATCCTCGCAATTGGACTGTCTTCGTGGTTGCAGAGGTCCTTGAAGCAGCACAACAGCAAGGAGTGTTCTGGGGACGGTGGCGGTCCTCCAGACATTGGAGAATTCTGACAACGTGTCAGCGCCTCTTTCTCCCTGGAAAAGTTACAAAAAGAAACATTTAATTAAGTGCCTGACCGGTTAAGTAGCAAAAGTTCCCGGAACTCACGCTACGAGAGACAACACCAAAAAAAAACAATATGCACACAACATTATTAGTCTAAGATCCATTTTCAAAATGAGGTTCAAGAATACGGAGGATTGAGTTGCCATAATCAATAAAGAAGAGCAAAAAATAATTCAAAAAACGAATTCGGTAGTATCTTGAACGTCGTACCCGTCAAACATGAAAGAGTGACGAATCGTTCTCCACGCCTACTTAATTATTTGCATACGGAAAGAATAGAACTACTTTTATTTTTTAATTGACTTACGAGGCAATTAGACGGAACACGGAAGAGTAGAATCTATATACAAAATTTAAAAAGAAGACTGAGAGGCTTAAGAGTGGAGTCACCAGCAAAAGTAAGACTGCAGATTCAATTACCGTGGTTTTCTAGCCTATACCAACGAGTTTACCAGAACTTAAGTACTTACATAAGACATCTTGAGGAAACGAAAGAACAATTCTATCGAAATCGCAGTGAGAGATTTGCAAAGCAACTGGTGTTTCTTTGTTTTGTCTAGGCGTAATAATTATCTCAATATAAAAACAAAAAAAGAGGATAGTATATTTTATATAGCTTACGTCCAGAAAGGAGGTTAATTGAATACATGCAAACTTTTCATATGATTACAAAATATAAAATTAAGGAACATCTGATGCTGTCACTTATTTGACGTTTCTGTGTAACGATGAAAATAATTGAATTCTAAATTCAAAAGATCGTTTAAATTCTAATAGCCGTCTTTCGCTATATCATTAGAAATTTCCACATACTGTAAACAGCTTAGCTGGGAACGCTGCAGACATTAATCTATGCATTAATTTAAGAGATAAATCAAAATGTTAACGTCGCGTGACGTCTGTTATTTTACGTTGCTACTATAAACGTTTTATATGTTTAATTATTTATTAGATTCTTTTCTAAATTTGAATATATTTACACCGTAATAGTAACAGAGAGGCACGCTGCATACGATCAAAAATACTACTCGTCTTTTAATTGCATTTTTTGTGTTATTTAAATGTCAGATTTTTTTTAAGCCGTGGTGGCCGAGTGGTTCGAGCAGTTGCCTGCGACGCAAAGGTCGCAAGTTCGAATCCCGACTGTACCAATGAGTTTTTCTGAACTTAAGTACAGTGATTAGTCACACCACGAGCTTTACGGTGAAGGAAAACATCGAGAGGAAACCTGCATACGTCTGAGAAGAAATTCAAAGGCGTATGTATAGTCGTGCTCGAGTAACGGCGATGGACTCGCCATCTGTCACGTTGGCACCTAATATACCTCTGGCGGAAAGTGGGTGTGTGGGTATTACCTATACACCTCTGCCTACCCCTTCGGGGACCCTTGTGGGAAGGCGTGAGGATATATATATATAGTTTTTTTCAGTTTTATACAAGAAATATGCAATCAATGCCTACGAGCATGCGGTCCGCCTGATGGTAACCGCTTACCGCCGCCTAGATACTCTTGAAACGCCAAGGGTAACTGCTCGCGAACTGGCAACCCTAGGCTCACCAGTAAAAAGTTTACTGGTGTAAAGTTTTCTTGCGCGAACGCTCAGGCTGTGGAATGAGCTCCCCGTTGAGGTTTTCCCTGGAGAGTACAGCATGGAGTTCTTCAAGAAGGGTGTGAAAAGATTCCTGCAGGGTCGGCAACGCGCGAGTGATACCCCTGGTGTTGTAAGCGTCCATAGGCGGCGGTAAGCGGTTACCATCAGGCGGACCGCATGCTTGTTTGCCACCCAAGTGGTATAAAAAAAAAACCACACTCAAATATCCCATAAAATATAAATGTAGTTCAGGTACTGAGAATTATGTGTATTGTAACATATGTTTAAATTCATACTCAAAAGTCCCTAGCACTGTCCCTAAAGGCAGTAGTTCGGTTACTGAATATCATGTGTATTGTGACACATGGTCGACAACACTGGAGACCTAGGATTAATGCTTGTCAATGTTCAGAGTTAGATAATATACGATACGCGCCGCATACAAATCATTAATTTTCTACCATTTCCACTCACGGAGCGCGTTCTCACGGAATAACTGAGATTTACATTAAATTTGAATACTTATTTTGAAAGTTAATGCGTGATCACTAAGCGCACTTAATGAACTTACGTTACGGGTACAAAATCGAGGTGTCGATAGAATTTGGTCGTTATTCTTAACAACCGTTCAGTGGCGTAATAGTTGAAAGCATTACATGAATTTTAATGAAACGAAAGAAACCTGTAAGTCTGATTTATTATAGGTACTCGGGTAGTTCACTCGTCAATCAATCACTCATCGAGCCTTACTGTGATTGAAAACATCGAGAGGAAACCTGCGTAGTCGTGCTTGAGTAACGGCGATGGACTCGCCATCTGAAACGTTGGCAACTAAAATATATCTCTGGCGGAAAGTGGATGTGTGGGTACTACCTATATACATCTGCCTACCCCTTCGGGGACACTTATGGGAAGAATATATCTGTAAGTATAAAATTTCGACTTATTCTATTGCCATCGTATCTCAATGCATGCCGTGATCTCCCTCTACCTACCTGAGGGATACGCTTGCCTAAGACTGTAAAGATGTTTGTGTATCTCTCGTGTATCCTTTGTTTGAGATCGATAAATACATTAAAGGAACGTTAAGAGTACTCGAAACCGACGAGCATGAAGAGACTGATGAATGTGGACGAAGCGAAAGAGGTATGTAAGTCTAGAGAGAACTGGCGCTCTATACGCTCTGCCTACCCCGTTAGGGACTTGGCGTGATGATATGTATGTATAAATAATATATTCGGTAAACATAAAGCTTTTATGAATATCGTTTAATTCATAAAAGCAGAATCGGGTAAATTGCATTTCTAAACTGTCGATGCCAACGATGCATCGCCATGTTGCGACACCGTCATACACGGCCAACTATAATACATGCAATATTAAAAATCCATAAAAGTATCTGTAAAATTAACATATTTGAATAGGCGTTAGTTTTTCTCATGGGAACCAAATTTGTGAAGCGATTAGTGGATTCCATTCAATTTTGTTTAAATTCTTCGATTGCCAAGCGCCTATTGTATTGTCCGCGCCGGCAACGCAACTATTCGCGGCGTCTTGTATTCCGGATCAAACAAGGTTGTTAATTAAATAATAAGATAGATAGAGATAGAGCTAAGATTTTACTAATAATAATAATAATAAACTCGAAACCGACGAGCATGTATGAAGAGACTGATGAATGTGGTCAAAGCGAAAGAGGTATGTAAGTCCAAGGAGAACTGGCGCTCGATACTCTCTGCCTACCCCTTTTAGGGACTCGGCGTGATGATATGTATGTATGTATGTATTTGCTATTTTTGATCTCAATTTGTATATTATACTAGCCTCTTGTCCTTGAGTGAAAAAATTAAACCTACACACGATTTCATCGCTACCTATCGGGTTAAATTGTGTATCTGAACCAGTCTTGCATCCACCTGAACACACAGAATTTTCATTAAATTCGGTTCAGCCCGTAAGGAGTAAAACCTCTTTTCAGTAAAAAAAAATACAAACATTTTGTTTTTTACTCAAGTATGCCCTTTTTGTTTAAGTATGCCTTAACCTTTTTCTAGGAATGTATCACCGGACTCATCAAGCAATTAGCTTCAATCGTTGATGTTATGTCAGTGATTATATGCTCTTATCCCCCCTCAAAACACCAGAGGCTTTCTTATGCCAAAGATGGGTCTTTGAGGGATACAAATAATAATAATTTGGAACGAGTCCACACTAGCTCCAAAACTAAGCAAAGAATTACAAAGATATAAATACTTACATATATAGATAGACACAACACAATATGAGCCTTGGTGGCTGAGTGGTCCAAATCGACGCAAATATTCTACTGTTCGAATCCCGACTGCACCAATGGGTTTTTCTGAACTTACAGTGATTAATCACACCACGAGCTTTAGTCACACATACCCTGCAAACTTTTACAACAAATCCAACAATGTGTATAGTTCTGCTTGAGCTGCAGTGGACTCACCATCTGTCATTTAATCTACAAACTTTCGACACACATCTGGTCAGAGCTCCTGACTGCGAAACGGTCGCGGGTTCGATTCCAGCTGAGGGCAGATATTAGTGTGATTAACACGAGTATTTGCACCCTAATCTTAGATGTCCTATGTATATATATCCTCACGCCTTCCCACAAGGGTCCCCGAAGGGGTAGGCAGAGGTGTATAGGTAATACCCACACACCCACTTTCCGCCAGAGGTATATTAGGTGCCAACGTGACAGATGGCGAGTCCATCGCCGTTACTCAAGCACGACTATACATACGCCTTTGAATTTCTTCTCAGACGTATGCAGGTTTCCTCTGGATGTTTTCCTTCACCGTAAAGCTCGTGGTGTGACTAATCACTGTACTTAAGTTTAGAAAAACTCATTGGTACAGTCGGGATTCGAACTTGAGACCTTTGCGTCGCAGGCAACTGCTCGAACCACTCGGCCACCACGGCTCTAATTAATCAGAATTAATTAATCTAATTAATTAATTATGATAAGTGATTGTGCCACTAACAAAGGATGGAGACGACCAAACAAAGGGGTGATGTACTGTCCTTATCACAATTGTCTATTCAAACATGAAAATGGAAATAACAACAATAAATAATCAGATCACTAGATATTACACAACGATCATTAATAGCTGTTGTTCAAACCGAGTAGTCGCCAGAGACAATAGAGGCAGATATTTGTGTGATGGATGTCCTATGTATTTATGTATATATCCATCTATATAGCTAAGTCTAGGTACTTACTATAACACCTAACAAGCTTTGCTTAATTTGGGACTAGACAATTTGTGTGGAATTGTCCCAATGTAGGTATATATTTATTTATCACTGTACATACATTGCCTAATCTACGCCTGCCTAACCTACGGATGCCAAACATGGGCACTGACAAAAAAACAATTAAATAAAATAAACATATGTCAGAACAATATAGAAAGGAGCATCACTGGAATTAAGAGAAAAGATAAAATTAGACTATCATACATAAAAAATATAACAAAATTAAAAAGCGTCGAAAAAGTACATAAAACTCAAAAGTGGAGATGGACAGGACACATGTTAAGAGAGGCACAAGAAAAGTGGACAAAGAATGTAACGGAATGGTACCCAAAAGATGGCCATAGAAGTAAAGGCAGGAAAAATCTAAGATGGGAAGATGACTTCAAAAGAATAGCTGGTGGAGAGTGGGTGAGAAAGTCAAAGGACAGGAACTTGTGGAAGACATTAGAGGAGGCCTATGTCGAGAGACAAGCTGTTTCCTAAACATACCGGACGTCGATACTTAAATATATAATTCTAACATTAAAATATATACATTATATTTAGATATAAGTATTGTAAATTTTAACAGCAATAAAGGCTTATTATTATTATTATTATGTACATACATTTATTGTTGTATCTTAACACGTAATTGATATAGAATATTTCTCAGAACATAGTTACAATGATAATCTGTGCAAAAATATTCGATAAGAGAACACAATGCGGCAAAAAAGGTTGAAGGGTTGTAGCTCGACAAGTGACTCCGTACATATAAATGTGAGGATACTTTACTAAATGCACTAGATATACCATTAAAGACCATATTCCTTCACAAAAGAGATCAATTTCGAGTGGAGGAGATATAAAGATGGCCGCTGAAGCGGGTCGGCGGCCGTACAGCTGCGCTGCTATCTAGAATCCTGACCTGCGCCTCAACCCCAACGCTCACAATCACCCTTATCTTACCAAACGAGGACATAACGCCGACATCAGTCAAACTCACTTTATGTACACAATAAACAACTCAAAAGTGAGTTAATTATCGATAAAACCGGTGGAACAACAGGCTGAGAAAGACCACGTCTCAACTACCTACATAAAATCGATCGGACACTCAACGATGAGAACGATAAGAGTACTCGAAACCGGCGAGCAAGTCGGAATAGACTGACGAATGTGGATGAAGCGAAAGATGAGTTTAAGGCTACAGAGAACTGGCGGCCTCCTCTATGCCTTAGTATATAATATGAAGAGATTAAAGAATGTGGATGAAAAAAATAGAAATAGTCTAGACAAGACTTCACTCCTGCTGCCTGTCCCGCGAGATACTCGGTGGATATGTATGTATGTGAGTCTAAAATCGGTGAATTTCAATTTGATTCCATTGGAAATCTTAACGAAGCAAACGCGATCGTTAGCAGAGATAATGGGGCCGGGATTGCCAAAAAAGAGCAAAAATAATTTAAAGCAAATAAAAGCGGGCATGCGCCTGCTACGGGAACCAGTTCTCTGAACACGACCCGATCCGAATAAGATAATCAACCGGGTAATTTCACCGTATAAAAACAGACCCGACAGCGGCATGCCATCGGCGGAATAATTAATATTAACCGAACATGCTGCAAGAAATAAATGAAATGTTTGTGATCACTACATGTTGCGATGTTTGGCGAACACAACCAATAAAGTGATGTAGAGGCATTCAATCAAAATTATAATCGTATATTTAATGCGTCATCACTGATGAAATAGCAACGGAGCAATGTTGAAATATCCATAGACAAATTAATTGAAGACATTTCAAACGCAACATACAGACATTAGTCCGTCGACGGTACACGGCGTGATAAACAGAATTGATGGATGACAGTGCGCCTCACGTGTACCGAGTCGCGACCAACAAAGGAACAGTTAATTAATTCCAAGACGAAAGTATAAAAAGAAACCCGGTACCGTGGTATCATCAAAAACAAATCATAATTATCGAGCGGAAAAAGCGAACTGAATCCTACTGTACCTAAGTTAATATACATTGGTTAATATCTGATATGAGCAAAAAGTTTTTATTAAATATCGCAAAGTAGAACACTATTAGCGCAATGCAGCCGATATTGTTTTACAATAAATATTACGATAGAAGACACAGGAACGTCAAGAATACTCAAAACAGCCGATCATGTATGAAAATACTGATTAATGTGGGCGAAGCTAAAGGTATGCAAGTCTAGAGAGAACTGGCGCTCTATTACCTCTGTCTACCCCGTTAGAGATTCGGTGTATTTTTTTTTTTTATACAACAAGAGTGGCAAACAAGCATACGGCCCACCTGATGGGAAACGGTTACCGTAGCCTATTTACGCGCACGATACCGAAGTATCACTTGCGCGTTGCTGTGTTCGGAGAGTTATAGTGTGTTGGCAGCATTCATGGGTTTAATCGCTCTGCTTCCAACACAATGTAACAATCCTCCCCCCTCCCCAAGGAGCTCATTACTGGAAACCTTATTCACCGTGTAGGAACACAACACAATAAATTGTGTTATTTGGCTACGGACTTCTGTAAAGTGGAGGTTCTGCCCCAGTCGGGCAGCTCCGAATTCGAACGGGAAACCCGTTATGCCCTACCTCTCTTAAAATTATTTAAGTTAAGTATTATTGCCTGGACGTGCCTGGTCGTTAAAATTAATAGAAAAATACTACTTAGTTTTACAAATCTGCCAGTAAAAGTCCCGTCAAAATTCCAACTATTAGTTGGAACATAAAGATAGGTAGGCGAAATTTGTATACATTTATTACTACATACGTAAATATATCATTTGCAAATGCAACTGCTTACATATAAAGCATTTGTAAAGGGCTGACATTTATTCGTGTCCGAGTATACTAATTGGACGCATAATTAGGAATGATACCATCTTGATGTGCTTAACCCCGTATAAGGAATCTTGTCGGGTCGAGTTTCGATTTCCGATGTAAGCACAGCTTGTAGCAAATGACATGTTATTTACGTACGCTCATAAAAATTATTACTTCCAACCATCAAGTTTTGAAAGACTTACTTACGAAACAAATATTTTATATATATGTATGTATAGTATACATCGTTACGCCTTCCCACAAGGGTCTCCGAGGAGGTAGGCAGAGATTTATAGTACACACCCACTTTCCGCCTGAGATGCATTTTAGGTGCTAACGTGACAGATGGCGAGTCCGTTTGTCACGTTACGATTGTGACGACTGGATATACATACGCCTTTGAATTTCTTCTCAAACGTATGCCCGTATGTATGTCGGTTTCCTTACGAAGTTTTCCTTCACCGTAAAGCCCGCGGTGTGACTGTACTGTACTTAAGTTCAGAAAAACTCATTGGTTGTGTCAAGTCACCACTCAAGTGTTTGAGTGTCATCTTGGAGGAATTTACGGACTATACGTTATCATCTAGAAGGGCACATCTAGAAGAATTAAAAGTAAGTAGTCTACATACGTATCAGCTAAATGATGCAGGCACCCATGTCTAGCGTGATGGGTTCGTCTTGGGGCTCGGAGTTCGCTGTAGCAGCCTCCGCTGAGAGGCGATCTGCACATGTACCCCGTGCTGACGCATTGAGCTGTGTTACAGTAGCATCTCACACCGTCTGTTTCTGCTCTGGAATCTGTGGGCAAAATAAATAAATATTTAACATATATGATATAAAGTGCTCTTCATCATATTCATAATGTATGCGACCAAAATGCAAATACATAAGTTTGATTGATAATTTATAACAGGAATTAATATATCCTCACGCTTTCACACAAGTGTCTCCGAAGGGGTAGGCAGAGCACTAGGTAGTGCCCACTTTCCGCTAGAGATATATATTTAGGTGCCAACGTGACCGACGGCGACTCTATCGCCGTTACTCAAGCACGACTATACGTATCCCTTTGAATTTCTTCTCAAACGTATGCAGGTTTCCTCTAAATTTTTTCCTTCACCTTAAAGCTTGTAGTATTACTAATCACTGTACTTAGGTTCAGAAAAACTCATTGGTAGACTGGATTCGAACTTGCAACTTAAACCACTCGGCCATCAGGGCTCTAGTTTCATTACAGGAAGTGGCTATTGCAAATGAACATATAGAGTTGTCTGCGTCACTGGAATTCACACTGTGGCGCCTTGCGATGTCGTTAAAGTTGATAGCTTTCGATTTACTCAACCTGCATACACCTAAGGCGCACGTGTTTGTAGTTTTAAGCATAAATAATGTCGACACCTACGCCTACGCCTCCTTACAGTTAAATACGGATATGCAATTTCCTAAACAGCAGCTCAAAGATTTATATATAATCAAAAATCAAAATCAAAATATTTTATTCAACGTAAGGGACACAGGGAACACTTATTGAACGTCGTTTAATAAAGTTACCACCGTTTCCAAGAAAAAATACCTGGCAGGAGAAGAAACGGCGAAACAAACTCCCCGGTTTGCTTTTACGTAGGCGTAGGAAAGATTATAGGTATATACTAGACGTCCCGCCCAGCTTTGCTTGGGTGAAGTAAAGTTGCTATAATACGATCGCAGCGCCACCTATCGGGTCCAATTGTGTATCTAAACATGTTCAACAAACAAACACTCGTGTTCAAATCTACCCTCAGCGGGAATCGAACCCACGACCTCAAGCTTCGCAGTCAGGAGCACTAACCGCTAGAACAAAAGGCTAGTTTAATAGTTAATCTCAGTGCCAAACTTCATCTAATTTCGTTTAGTAGTTTTTAACGCGAAAGTCCTCTTACAAAGATCCTCACTAACGTATTTATAATATCGGAGGATGAATAATGGCCGCGTCATACTCCTCGGGTCTGTATATAAATATCCTCACAACCGACCAGCCTCCGACCGCATTCAATGTAAATGCTTCGGCTCCAGACGATGAAACAAAACAAAATTAATTTCACAGAGCCGCCGCTTTATTTGCTCTCGGGACGGGACCTGTGGAAACTTAAGGAAGACCCCCCTTGGTGTCCGGTATCTTAAGATATCTTTTTCGTTTACGGAATCACGATTTTTTTAGACCCTAATTTTTTGAATGATTAGTGAGATGTCCACTGACTATGCGCCCGCGCATCGGCGGGACATCGATTGAGAATTCCGATAAAAACTCAAAACTTCAAAGTACATTGAAGTAATCAAATTTTAAAGGTTCTAATCCGAAGTCATTAATATAAAAAGAGGATTTCCAATTTGGTGATTGAATTGCTGGTATTTGGAAAGGCAGTGAGTGGACTTACATCGATTCACGACAGTTTGAGAATTCTTTTAGCGTAGCCTGGCAGAGGCAGTCGGCGGACGAAACATTAAATAAACAATTAAAGAAGACGCGAATGAAGTGAGAGTAATCTGAAACCCTTATTGCCAGCTGATGTTTATTAGCTTTTGCACTTGCACGCAAAATTACATCCTCCCTTTTATTATCAAACCGAGAATCCATTACGGACTTTAGATTTACGACGTTTGTCCTATTACCTTTTATGGCAATTTGTCTTTCAATATCGTTCACAATTAGACCAAACTTTTCTTATATATCTCTCATTAGACATACAATTGGCATTATCAATGCCTCGTACATAATGTTCAATGGACGCTATTAAGTCGGCTTTACAATCAATTTCAAGTTATAAACGAAGCCACAAACGGAGCACCGAAGGATAAGGTAAATAAAAAACAAATAAATAGAAAGGTCCCGGCATGTTATTTGGAATTGATAAATGGCCCTCCAAAGACGAGAGAGAAACGGACGGAGCGAGGCGAGACAGAGACAGAGCACTAATGAGTCGAAGACGTCCCAGTATGGGATAAAATACAATAAGATAAAGGGAAGAGCTTCTTATCTTTACTTTTAAACATAGAATTTCGTCGTTCAGATTTATTAGCGTCCATTTGGAGTTGTTTAGTTACTCGGCGAGTTTTAAACGTATGGGCGGCGCCAGGTCGCGTTCACGGCACATTTGCTTGAAAACCGTGGTTTCACGGATGTAGAAGCAATCCATCTCTTTGAGCACCCGTGCGGTCTATGGGTCACCCTCTGTCGCGTGCCGAGTTAAATGGGGTGATAATTTTTAGGTTTCCTCTTAGTTCCCGTTACTGACTTGTAACAATTATTGTGTTTTTGGGATTACATGACAAACACATGAGTGCCTCTCTAGGCTTACAGTTTCATTGATTTGGGTTAAGTTACATAAGAATTTACTCTTTTTATTTCTTTTAGTATATCCTATTATTATATATTATATTATTATATATTTCTTTTAGATTGTATTGCGAGAGAAATATCAAGCTAAGATGAACATCATTTATGTAACATTGCTTGCCGAAGTAGGCAATACAGCTTGAACAAAACAAGTCTTGCAACAAAATGCCGCAAGATTTGTATCCAATAAAGATATTTTAAAAGAGCAAATATTTAACATAATCGATCGGATTCGAATCCGGTCGCGGTAAATCGCGATTGAAATATCCCAGTCCCGACACTAAGTCGCGACCGAGCCGATGGGTTTGCCAAGATAACTACTACACCGGTTGGGTTGCTGCTGCTTCACCATCATTATAGAACAGACCTCTGGAACTAGACATCCGTACGGCATATCTAGTTCCAAGCTCAGATCTACGGTAAAGGTTTCATATCAGCCTGGAGTTTCAATGTAAGAGGTGGTCTGTACTAGAATGTGACCAATGAGTTCTTCTGAAGTCCGAAGGACAGTCATTAAGCCCACCACAAGCTTTACTTTAAAGAAAAACTGGGAGAGGAAACATTCGTTTGAAAAGAAAGTTTAGGAGGTATGTATACCGTGTTGTGCTATGTACTTACCACGTGTCACGTTGGCACCTATATATATATATAGAAGAAAAGAAGAAAAGAGGACGTTGTATTTAGATAGAGCACACAGATTGTACAATCTAGCACAATTAAGTGATAATATACTGTAAAGAACTGTGCAATCCTGAAGGGCTCACGGGATGCGGTGAGTCTATAAGTGTGCGTGTGCACTCATAGGTAATCAGTGTGTACCGATAATACTCAAACATTAGTGGAAGGTTGCACACTTACGGTCTTATTCATAATGACTTATCGTACATTTAAAAGATCGCTAAGGAGCGACGCTAAAACGTTCATTACTCTACACTATTAAGCAAGAATAGTGGGGCGCGTTTTCGTGGATGGCACTATCTATATCATTTGTATTGCACATAATGTGTTTCCTGTTTTGATGAGGCGATAAACATTAACTTTCACGATTCTCAAAATAATTACGACAACACACAAGCTTTTCGTTTGATGATTATGTCTATTAGTAGACATTAATCGTTTATAGCTAAGAGAATTGAGCTACGTAACGCAATCAAACGTTCGGAATCGGTCGAAATCATTGGAACAGCTATCAGATGGTAATAAGGGGACTAATGTTGCGACAACGGCTTTCTCTTAGCGTTCACACGCTGTCTCAAACCGTTTTATCCAGTGCTTTATATCACTAATAGTGATTGTGGCTGGCGCGCGCCGAGGCCGGTTTCTCCGCTATTCAGATTGGAGCCACCATAACAGGCTCTATGCCGATTGGATGATGCGGAAAGCAAGGCTGTGCTGCGGCCTTGTTGTCACATTCCGATGTCCGCTATTTGAAACTATTTATTGCTTGTCAATTTGGTCCGATTTATTTGAAACTCCTGCTTACAATCAAGGTATATATACCCAGTGACAGTTAACGAGTCTACATATGTATATATACATAAATAAAACTCAATGTTTGTCTTCTATGCGTTCCGAAACAATTGATCAGATTATGATGAAACTTTAGTAGGGTGTTCTGGGGACGTCCGCGAGGGTAGCTCGATAAAAAAATGATCTCGCTAGATGGCGCTGCAGTACACCAACCTACCGCTCAACTGATCGCAATGAAATACGCGTAGCATTGCAACGAATGCCGGATGCAGCTAGAATCCTACAACGAGTATATCATTTTTTTTATTATAAATGCTAAAATAACGTGACGTGCGACCGGAATGAATTTTATTATAGAGACAAATGGGACGTTGGAGTATGTACACGTCTTACTTTTTGAAACTAAATTGGATGAAATCAGGCAGAAAGATAGATTATTAGCTTATCAAAAGCTTATTTCGATAAAAAAACTTTATATAGCGGGTGAAACCGCGACAAACCGCTAGTTCTCTATATGCGGAACGCTGTCAGCGTGTTAAATGTGATCAGTGTAATGGCGTGGAATGCTAAGCAGGCGTCCGAGACATATAATAACACTGACATTAGTTCATTAATATATAAATGCTGAGCTAGTTATCACTTCGCATCGCTGCCGTCTATTGAATCACGCTCGACTCATCCTCTAATTGCACTCGCTGAATTATCTTCTGTAATGGATGTCCTCTCGTCGGTGCGCAATTATCCAATGCGGCGCCAGTAATATGGTCGGGCCGCGGGCAATTTCTATCGGAATGCGAGCCGAGAGGCCTGTGGGTCGACTAGCGTTCTGCAGCGATCGCGCTTCGAGATAGAATCTCTATAGCGGCTTAATACAAGCTGCATCTTGACAAATCGCGCCGATAATCTCGCGTTCCATTTCGGAATCGGCTCCGGCTTTTCGTGATGCAACTTTGCAACTTTGAGCCAAGAGTACGTTTTTGTGGCGTTTGGGATCGAAACCTAGGGTCGTGAGGACTCACATTTTTATAAGGATGTGTCTAGTAAACTTTTTGGGGCCTCCCTTGACAAGCTGGCGAATATTACGCTCAGCGAATTAGCATTGCCATACAAGTTGGCTAATTGCCAACTTGTCAAGTGCCAGCCTTCTTGGCACCCTTCCACGTGACACAGATTTGGGGAAAAATAATGTTATCTTACCAAATCTCCCTGAACTAAATTGCCAAGTGGACTGGTGCCCAGCTTTGGAGCTGGGTCTACACTCCATACAACTGTATATTTTACAAAACTGTATATTTTAAACGATTACTGAAAGCTGCGAGAAGCTGTGTTCGAATACAAAATGATGTAATTCGCTTTAGTAGTTAGGTGCTATGCTGATGAGTTAACCTCGAAATATATGTACAAGTCCGCGTCGTTGGTCCGGTGAGGTGACTCTCCTAGCCCTTATTACGGGTGCGTAAAGACGAGACTAAGTATACATCGTTTATCAGTCATTCCGTCCACGTCCCGCCGCCGTCGAGGTTATCAAGGCGCTTTCACGCCACTCGAATAACATTAGTATATTAAAACGCGTTCGTCGAACTCCTAAAACTGCAAAATAGAACTAGCGGCGCTGAGGAAGCGTGCCACCTGTTGGCTTATTCATCGGCTCGTTATGTAACAATGAACAATACAGACTACCTGCGCTTCGTTTTTGGTCCTTCGAGCTTTATCCGATCCGAATGGGCCGCGATGATCGAGATACCCTCTCTCGATTGTGTAGGCGACATTTAATGTCAAGTGAACAAAGGCGGCCGCTTAGCGGCCACGGAGTGTCGTTTAAATCATAACAGCTCTCAATCAGTCGTTACGCAGACGCGTGCCCACTTTCCATAAACATCCAGCCCTTTGTACCTAAACGCTTCTAGTGGTTCTTGTTTGAGGTTTACCGTTAATTTATTGTGTAAATATTGCCGACCGTCTGTCGATTGTCACGTGTAAATATTTCAAAACTTTTAGCGTCTGAGGGTGACATGTCTTGCGACACGTTCACTGAGAGTAAGTTATATGTTAGATATTTCCGCTTTTGTTTCGGTAGGTTTGGTAGTCGAGGTTCATTGACTCTGACGATGTACGAGATAGAAATGTAAAGCTCAATCAATATACGAACGTCGACCGCATTCCGTTCTTATCCGAGCGTGCTTTAATTAAATGGTGAAAATATACCGTCGGCTTCATTTGTTTTATCTACAAGCCTTTTTAACTATCGGTCAATTGATTACTTGGATACAATCTTTTTTGGACAATACTACGGACTGGCTTGTTTCAAAGGAGTTTCCCTCCATGAACGGTTAGGCTGTGGATGTTAAATGTGACAAGATTATTCCTACAGGTTCTACGTGTCAGTTATACCTCTCGAGTTACAAAGGTTTACAGATGGCGATTACCACCAGCAGAGATCAGCCAATCAGCTTCAAACAAAACTCACGATTATTTTTTTAAGGAATCGGACGTACTCGCGACCTCCTGTAGGCGAGTCCAATTGCTAATCGCTAAACTACCGTGACTAACAAGGTAGTAACCGATTTATTACTAATGAACTATTACCCGAACATGTTTGAGTTGCATACATCTCTCGTATATTTTTAACATGATGCGAGCCAGTCGGGATTATAATAAATAATATAATATATCCTCACGCCTTCCCACAAGGGTCCCCGAAGGGGTAGGCAGAGGTTTATAGATAATACCCACACACCCACTTTCCGCCAGAGATCTAATATACCTCTGGCGGAAAGTGGGTGCCAACGTGACAGATGGCGAGTCCATCGCCGTTACTCAAGCACGACTATACATACGCCTTTGAATTGCTTCTCAGACGTATGCAGGTTTCCTCTCGATGTTTTCCTTCACCGTAAAGCTAGTGGTGTGACTAATCACTGTACTTAAGTTCAGAAAAACTCATTGGTACAGTCGGGATTCGAACTTGCGACCTTTGCGTCGCATGCAACTGCTCGAACCACTCGGCCACCACGGCTCTATCGGCACGCCATCGGCTCGGGATTAAAACGTGGGATTAAATATCTTTGAATTGCAGGCGACTGCAGTCGGCACACCAATTTGACTGGAGTTTGCCACAGATACAGGTAACGAGCTGGATTAACACACACATACATACATATCATCACGCCGAGTTCCTAACGGGGTAGGCAGAGAGTATAGAGCGCCAGTTCTCCCTAGACTTACACAGTTACACACCTCTTTCGCTTTCTTAACACATACCATACGTTTAATTTCAGACAAAAACCATTGATTTCAAATTTCATGCTGGTCAGACACATACACATCTAGTATCTTATATAGTCATTAAAGTTATAACTATTAAAAATCAATTTTTTGATGTGAAACCGATTTCTGGCGTGGCGACGCATGCCGTGGCGACGCGTCGCCATACTTCAGTTACCATCGACCAATTGTCACAGTAATACTGTCCTCAGAGGCAACATTGAATATAACTATTACAGAAGTCACTGATTAAACGAATTAAGTAGTTACGATTTGAAATAAATTCGTAATTTTTTGTATTTAATGAAAATAAATGTTTATTCACTAAATAGTCATCGTTATCTAGAAAAAAAATCGTAATATTTTATTATATCATTATGACATATTTCGATGTTCCACATCTGCCAGGCGACTCGCGACGGCTCACATTTTTTACTTTACTTACAATTTGAAACTAAATAACACTTGTTATCGAATCATAGATCTTAATTCGCAGAGTAAACTTAAAAATTAACCAAGATTAAGATCGTAATCAGAGATCAAAAGTTAAATTGTATTGCTTGATGTTGTTTTAGCGGAATGCACTTAGAAAATTTCTCTCGATGAACCGTTGAAAGAAGAGGTCGGATTGGAATGCGGCCGACCGGAGTTACAATACTTCGCTACTATTGGTACTCGATCGAAACACGACGGGAAAGCTGAGTACATACAAGTTGAGTATAATCGATTTAAAAATCAATAGTTAATAGTATAAGTAACTTTATATATAGAATATAACGAGGGAATAGTTTAGAATAACCATAAGAACTCCGAATATTCTTAAAACGGTAATATTTTGTATTTACCTAGGCACGATATATAGCTAATAAAAGTAGTTAATCGCACTTCGCGGTGAGCAGTATTATCACTACTTAGCTGGTAGTGGGCTATGGCAAAAGAGACCTAGAAAAACTTTAATTGCGTAATAATAATAACTCGCTATTGATTGAGATTTGTAATTTTATGACTCAAATGTAATTTTGTTTATTTTAAGAACATTCGATATAAAATAATCATTTAAAAATGGAATATGGAACATCTTTTTGACATCAGTTGTCAGATAAAACTCGAAAGGTTTTTGTTATAATAATATATCCTCACGCCTTCCCACAAGGGTCCCCGAAGGGGTAGGCAGAGGTGTATAGGTAATACCTACACACCCACTTTCCGCCAGAGGTATATTAGGTGCCAACGTGACAGATGGCGAGTCCATCGCCGTTACTCAAGCACGACTATACATACGCCTTTGAATTTCTTCTCAGACGTATGCAGGTTTCCTCACGATGTTTTCCTTTCACCGTAAAGCTCGTGGTGTGACTAATCACTGTACTTAAGTTCAGAAAAACTCATTGGTACAGTCGGGATTCGAACTTGCGACCTTTGCGTCGCAGGCAACTGCTCGAACCACTCGGCCACCACGGCTTAGGTTTTTGTTATGTTTTCCAATTACTTGTCGAAATAAGAACAATTGGTAGGGCTGTTTGCGGTAGTTTCGTTTGTCTTGGCGACCGCAGAACGGGAGAACATGAACAACACGTGTGTTAGCATTACATTACACACAGTAAATCTACTATTATCACAAGGATTTCCTATACATATAATGGAAGGGGTAAGTAGAATAGCGTTAAAAAGAAGTTAGAGAAAAGTTACGCTATACTTTTAGATAGAGATTGTTTAAATTTAAAACCGTAACGTTAAATGATAGACAAGCAATATTAGACCATATAAGAAATATAAATGACTTCAAAATGGACTGGCGCCGGGCGGATCTTCGCTTGGTAGTGTCGTTACGCTATTAACGATACTGTACCCTAAATCGTTAATATATCTTCACAGAATTATCGATCTAAGTTATAGTTCTATAAGCTTCAGTTTCCTAAGCTGGGTGACGTTGACGATACTGTCTCTATGCGTTAAGAAAACGTGTTATGAATGCGAAGTTAGTCATTAAAGTTAATTATGTAAGTACAAAACGATGAAGCAAATCCCATATATTTTACCAGCAAGTGCAAGTAGATAATAATAATAATTCTACTAATATTATAAATGCTAATGTTTGTGAGTATGTATAGGTTTTTGTTACTCAATCACTCCAGAACAGCTGAACGGAATTGAATGAAATACGAATATGTTTTGATCCGAAAATAAATCGATTTTTAAGCACGTGAAATCGCGAGGTACTCCTAGTTTGTATAAGTATAACCATGGAGTTGCTTGCCGGTTCTCCTCCATGGAAACGACCAACCCGATCCGTGCACCTTTTTGGACGTTCAACAAGTGCTCATCTAGGCCTATGTGAAATAAAAATACATATTTTGATTTTGATTATGATTTTGTATATATAAATAATAATATATCCTCACGCCTTCCCATAAGGGTCCCCGAAGAGGTAGGCAGGGGTGTATAAGTAATACCCACACACCCACTTTCTGCCAGAGATATATTAGGTGCCAACGTGACATAAATTATCTGTCTATTAATAAGTCTCGCAAACCCTTATCTACCCCTACCTACCCCTTCGGGGACCCTAAAGGGAAGGCGTGTATTTAGATAGCAATTTCCAGATAACATTTACAATAAGAGGATTCGTAAAATTGAATGGAAAAAGCCATTATCGATCAACAGATGAACAAAATGCGTTCATGATATTTTTTCTCTGTAAACGTAAGAAACTCTGAACAAAACATCTTTGATCGCGTCTAGCAACTGTTATTAAGCACAAAACATGAAAGAATAATGCTAATGCTTTTAAAATGCTAACGGGATGCCTTATTAGATCGCCTATCGCTAAATTACTAGTTTTTGTTCAAATTACAGCTCCCGATGCAAATCGTATCGCGCTTCGTCATTTAGAAAGGTAATTGCAGCTGAGTTAGCAACATATAGCTTGGGTTTTTACCAATTAAAATGTATTATTTATTTATATAATATTATAAAGAGGAAAGATTTGTATGTAAGTATGTATGTTGGTAAGGAATTGGCTCAAAAAGTACTGGACCGATTTTAAAAATGCTTTCACCATTTGAATGCTACATTCTTCTTCTTAAAGTGCCACTCCATTACTGGAGGTTGGCCGTTAGCTCGGAAAACATCTCTCTGTCTTGAGCCATCCGGAATAGTTGCTCTGCACTGCTGATTCCGGTCCACTCGCTGATGTTTCGCAACCAGGACTTCTTTCGCCTTCCAGAGCGCCGCGTTGCCTGTATTTTGCCCATCAATATTAGTTGAAGCAGCTGGTATCTGTCATGGCGCAACACGTGCCCCAGATATTCGATTTTGCGCTTTTTGACGGTGTGTAATAATTTTCGGGACACACCAGCATGCTACATAATGCTACATTAACACTGATTAATATAGGCTATTTTAATTGCAAGAAATAATAATATTGTACGCCAAAATGTTTAAGAAATAAATGTCTACCCGTGCGAAGCCGGCGCGGTCCGCTAGTTTATTTACATTTTAATACAAGTATTTTTATTTTTATTGACATATGTACTATATATATGTGAAAATAGAAAAAATAAGGCGGAAAGTGTTTGTGGATACTTCCCCTGCCTACCGCTTGTGGGAAAGCTTTAAGGTATATATAAAAAACTACGTAACAAAACTATTTATTAATATGTATACACATGTTTAATGAACAGTGTATATTAATAGTGAGTGTGTGGGTATTACCTATACACCTCTGCCTCCCCTCCGGGGACCCTTGTGGGAAGGCGTGAGGATATATAATAAACAGGGCACATTATAAGTAAGTAGATTTTTTTTTTTTTTAGAAGCTAAGCGGCTAAGACAGTACATTACACTACAAAGACAGTACACTAAAAGATATCTCACAATTAGACATGGCAACCCTAGTCGCAATTAATGCCAGTTCCGCATAGTTCACATGTTGATTGACTAATAAAGTTAATATTTGAATAAATCAGCGTATCTCTGGGAATCCACGTTATTTATTTCACTATCCAACTATATATTAATACAAGTCATTAATTATGTAGTTTCGAATACAATTAATGATGACTGCAATATTTTGTAGCGACCAACTTTAACATTTGTAAACAGACAAATTTGCACCTTATCACTATGTATTAAGCGTTATGATGCGTGAAATTGTCCATTCAGGTCAGAGTTCGATGGACAGCAGTGATAAACACGATTTTAAATACGAATAAAATTAACGTGTCTGTTATTTTAAAGTTGAGAACAAACAAACTTTTTTTTTAACAATTTATTCCGTGTATGTAAAACTACGTTACTTAGTCACTGATTGTAATAAGTAGCGTACA
The DNA here is from genome assembly GCA_016069955.1 of Drepana arcuata. Classification (NCBI taxonomy): domain Eukaryota; kingdom Metazoa; phylum Arthropoda; class Insecta; order Lepidoptera; family Drepanidae; genus Drepana; species Drepana arcuata. The sequence goes on along the minus strand of JACCPG010010159.1, from coordinate 683 downwards.
TTTTAGATCTCTTATCTTTGAAATAAAAATAGCTGCGTGAAGCATTAAAAGTTATCAGCGTTTTAAATTTCATCAAAATCAGTTCAGCCATTGACGCCTGATTGAATGACAAACATCTATATGTACATCCATCTCAATTACATTCGTTCTGGTAATATAAGTCACTTGTAAGTAGTAGTCAAATACAGTTCTTTTTTTTACGAGGACTGGCTGGAAAATTAAAAAAGAATAGATTAAGAGCTGGCTGAAAATAAAAAATACTATAAGTCTTTCGAAGATTAAAAATGATGATTCTTATACAACTTTCTTGGATCTCCATTTTGTAAGTGAGAAGTGAATGCACGGGACAAAGATACTGCAGTCAGTGAACCGAACGGCGGCTTGGTATGCGTGCTATCTTATTAATTATTAACAACACAACAATTTGAATTTACAAATATGCCTTAGCCATTTTAGTCTGTCATTCTTTGTCTTGCATATCCTAAATAACCCCAAAAATAAACTTATTTTGCAATTTTATGTATACATCGAATTACATTACCTTATCGCATTTCTTGCGGAAGAAATCGCGACTCGATGATGGCAATAACCTTTATATGCTATTGCGATTTCTAGCCGTATGAAAAGGACAAATGTATCTAAAGTTTATAAATCTATCTCTCTCGCACTCTTCAATATTGATG